>JAOBRG010367127.1:0-12088 GCA_027574985.1 Umimayanthus nakama | reverse complement strand
GTGACTTCAAACCGTTAGTTTTATAAAGATATCATGTTGAGATGAAATGTATATTTGTGTTCAATTTTTAAAAATAGTGATACTGCTTGAAAAACAGAAAAATCATACAGCATCATTTTGTTGTCTCTTTCAGCACTACACTTGCCACTGGAAACTGCTAGTTATAGTAGTTTAAACAACCATACTTTTATGACATTATTCTGCCGTCACGATGAACTAGAAATCTAAATAAGGGAACCACTAAAGAGTGCTGCTTTTTCAAATAGTCTCTTGCTAGGCTACTTCTCAATTTAGGAAAAATTCAGGAAGAAACAAAAAGTAACTTAGCCAAAAAGGCTAAGAACGCTAGTCAATGTTGTTATTGATACGTAATAATCAGTTACGAAATAATTGGTGCGCAGTTTTGTCGGTCATGGAACAGCTAGTACACGCTTTTTTTGTAAGAACAAACTTTATAAGAACACCCAGGCTGAGATTCGCTCAAAACTTAAGAGCAAGCTAAGAACACTCGCCAGGCTGAAATTTTGGTAAGAAAAATATAAGAAAGTTTATTTAATTCTTGTGCACAGAATGAGACACATGTATAAAAGATATTGTTAGAATTAGCTGGGTCATCGAGCGCTGGAAGAGTGATAATCAAGCCTCGTGACGTTCGCGGACAATTTATAGACAGGGTCAAACTTTTTCGCATCAGTACAGCAGTATGGAATGATAGCAAACATATAAATCTTAGCGTCGTTTTATTGTTCCGACTCGAGTTTCCAGAAAATAAGAACAAGTTAAGAACACTTTAAGGCTGAAATCTGAAAAAAATTGAGAACAGCCCAGGCTGAGCCGAAATTTACTGGTTCTTATAGAAAAAGTTTGTATTCCTACTATGATCCAGAGTAATACATATATAAAAAAATATAATCATAATAAAAGTAATAATAATAACAATAATAATAATAATAATAAAATAATAATAAAAATAATCACAATAATAATAGTGATGATAATAATAACAATAAGAAGAAAAAGAAGAAGAAGAAGAAGAAAGAGAAGAAGAATTAGGAGTTAAACGTTTGGGGCCGGGGGGGGCAAGAAATGATCCAAACTACGAATCATGCCATCAAAAATTGCCAGGCCTGGGTAGCAATACTAAAGATACGTTTCACTAAGTATAAGTCTTAAGACCGAGTGCCTATATTTAGTAGACAGAATATGAGCTTCTTCAACCAAAACATGTTTGTGAAAAGAGTTGGATTAAGTTTAACCATCTAAAAGCGGTTTACTTACAAACCATGCACGAAACCTGTAACCATGACAAGGAGCTTAACACCCAATTTTGTTGTGGTTGTTGATGGTATAACAGCCAGAATTAGCAAAAATACTAAGGCGCTGCGCAATAGATAAAGCAAAAGGCCAAAATCAGATGTTCTTCCTCAGACATGTTTAAACTGACACGTTCTCTAAAAAGCATTCTAGTCAGGCAAATCCGAAATTAACAAAAATGTCCAGTAATAGAAAATTTGAGGTCGAAAACTATAAAAGCTAATATGTCAGTGAATTAAGGTCACTGTTTTCAATATGAGCAATCGTCCGTAAATACAAGAATTGGACAAGGGATATCTAACCTTAATGTCGCAATGGTGACTTCGCCTCGAAATGCATCTTAACATCTTTATTTGACGAAAAGTCACCCGTTTTGGTGCTATCATCGTTATCCAATTCGGCGAAATAGTAAGGAAGGCAGGTAAAGTGGAATGGGGCAACTCGCCCCCTGACCCCACCTGGGTAGGGTTTAAGGTTTTGACTTTTGGTTATCACAGCGCTAAGTCGGAGTTTTCCTAGTGCCATTGTTGGGTTCGGAGCTAAGGTTGCATTTTGATCAATTTACCTTCACATCGCCTTTCTAGCGATGTATCTATGTACGAAACAGTGTTCCAAAGTGTGTTGTTTTGCACGTGGAGAAAATTGGATGTTTTTGGAATTGGTGAAAAGAGATTCCTCAGGTATACAAAATAGCCTGTAACAAAAGCAAGGACAGATAGGACAGTAGCTGTACAGATAACGAGATAATGGATACATTTAAAATGTTTACTTTAGCAGAAGCTTTAGAAACAACATTTTTTAGTTTATTCGTCACATTTTTACGAAAGACTACATGTTTTTTTTCCATGTCTGTTAAATATTTCTAAATCTTAGATTTAAATAAAGTTTTCATTTCTTCTCTTTATGAAGGGAAACATTTTTAAGCCTTGCTTGCCGGATACTAGTTCCAATACTGACAATATGGCCATTTCAAGAGACTGCTTTTCTCAGCTCACCAGCGCGAACCTGGCAGACGTTCAGCTGAATCAAACAATGCACCAAGTTTCGAAATGCCTCCAGAATGGCGTAGTTTCTCAATGTCTTCGCCGACCACCCACCGAATCCATTTCTCTGTGAAAATAAAAGAAAAAAAGATAAACAGGTTAACAGAAAAGCAGACTAACTACTTATTTAATTTTTAGTTTAATATCTTAAAAAATCATTGACCCATAAAATAGAATTCAATAGCATATACGAACTCGGTGACATTGGTATTTCAAGCAATCTGATTGGCTCGCTATCTCTGGCTAACGGACATTGTCCACCTCCCGAGAGGTGGATAATGAAACAATGGGAATGGCTGGTGTAAACTCTCGTTTTGCCGAAGTGACCGAGAACAATGTCTTGCAAATGCATGATATTACAATTCCTAACGATACAAAGAAAGTTACAAAATTAGGAATAAAAATATTTAGAAATAAACAACGTTTAAACACTTAATTCAAATAACTTGCTCACATGTCAAGTGTCTTCTGTCCTGATCGCCAAGCTTCGCTGATGCTTCTTTCTTTGAACAACAACTGCCCTTCCACGGCTCAATTTCAAAGTCCCATCCAAGTCAACTCAACTTCCATTGAGCAAAATGTTTCCATTCAAGAAAATTTGATTGTCGCTATCTCCCTTAAAAATGGTTCTGATTTCCAACACTCCAACAGCAAGCACATGGCATGACTTTCCGGAGGAAACTTCGAAAACTGTTCTTTCAATTTCTTTTTCAAGCAATAAAACTGCAACTGCCTTCACAGAACTACTTCAAGGTATTAATAACTTAAACAATAGTTTTGTCCGGTAAACTTTAACAGACACTGTTGAGGATCGCCAAATTTTATGAAATCTTCAAAGATCGTTTGCCAAGCCGCCATCTTTGTGCTAACTGTAAGTTTTACGCATAAATTGAGCGTAGAAACTATGAGGCGGCCAACTGTGAGCGCATGCCCATAACTGTTGAAACGTTAGGAGAAATTAAAGAGATCAAACTAAGAAGTCTTGCTTACTTTTCTTGAATATATTTTGTTGTCACCGAGTTTGTATATGCTAATACAATTATTCTCTTCAATCTCGGTGAATAGTGGCTTTTAGAATATTCACCTAAATGCTTCGCATGTCGATGAACATTCTGCCACTATTCACCTCAATTTCAGATAATAGTTGTTAATTATCCACTAGGCCTTTATTGGAAGCTTATCCGGACTCTTAAGGTTTTTTCCCACCCAACAACCGGAGCCTTGTAACGTTGTAGTCAGTGATAAACGCAAACATTGTAAACCACGCACATCGTCTTGACTCATTCTCACTCACCGTTGCAATTCCTTTGACCACCTGCTTCATCCGCTTCATGTCCACCCTTCTGTACGTGGATGTCACTTGTATTCCTGTACTATTTACCTAGAATGGAAATACAAGCGAGTTTAAGACTTACTGACCAACGCTTTGGCCGGCGGGGATTGATTTTTATTAGCTATAACACAAATAGAGATGCAGCGCCACCTTTTTTTAATACTTAACATCATAAATCTTACCCAAAAGCTTTCTTTCACCACGAGGATTGAAAAGTGAAAGTTTTTGCTTTCTCCGTGTAGATGGATAGACAGACAGACAGACAGAAAGAAAGAAAGACAGAAAGACGGATGGATGGATGGATGGATGGATAGATAGGTGGGTGGTTTGGTAGGATAGATAGATTTCCAGATATAAAAAGTTCGTGTAATAACGATATATAATCAAGAATATTTTTAAATTAAAAATAACACTAATTTGTTTCTTACCACGTGCTGCAGGATGCTGTTAGCCTGCCGAAGGAACTTCGTTTCCAGCTTCCTGACAGCTACTGTGGAGTATGCTTTTTTTCCAAGATGTCGAGCTTCCTCTCTTTCTATCACACTCAATGGAAACACAAAAGACTTCAGGGCGACCAAACAAAGCTCGAACCTCACCGACTGAAAATAAAAGCAAATCAACAGACTTAATTGTGAAAACTACTGTGATCATAAAGCAAATGTTATTTAGTTTGATTTCCTATGTTTGCAATCGTTTTTGAAGACCTTGAACACTTCCAAGTTTTTATGGTACAAAAACAACACAGAAAAAAACTTTTTTAGGTTAGGCAGTTTTCCTACAAGCTTTTAACAGCTACGTTTTAACACTCTAAAATAAAACACCCACATGAGTTAGCAAGCAAGGACGTGCTCGAGCTGTAACATGTGATAAAGTTTGAAGTGCAGGGTAGGTACATGTTTTAAAAGAAACCAGGCTTATAAACTAAGTTTTCCGGTCCCCTTCCCCAAAAAAGAAGAAACTAAGCTGGTTTATGAAATGTCTCATCATATCATGCATGTCATGTCATGGCTTGTCATGCCATAAGACACCAGATCAGTAAGCCTGTTTCCAAGTCTTCTGTTTGACTTGCAATGTTTCAAGGACATTAACTTCTTGCAAATATTCATCTTGTCTTTTCTATAATTCATGACTCTTGGCGTTTCATTCCAAATTTGAAAACGCCAATTTTATTTCTGTTGACTTTAGACTTTTAAAGTATCGTTTTGTATTTTGCATTGCCCGCTCTTTGAGTTTGAGCACTCTGGTATTCCGAAAGAATGTTTCCCGCTTGCTAGTGTGAGATATGTTAGTTGCTTGCCCAGTAATTCACTTGTCCCAGTTTTCAAACCACTCTAAGCTGCATTGACGAGTCCTCAAAAGACAAAACAGTTCTGTCTGATAAGCAAATAAATGTGTAAATTTTCAAAAAAGAAGATAAATTACCAGGTTTTGCTTTGACCATTGAGAGATCAGTTCCACCAATGTTGCAGACTGTCTTGCAGGCGAAGACACTGGTAGAAAGTACGGCTGCAGTATGTGTGGATATGGAGGCACGGGACAGTCTCCTGGGTAAAACTTGTGAGCTTTGGCCTGAAATATAAAGAAAAACATACGGTTCTAACCTTCAATATACCTGACCATACTTTTACTGGGATTTTCAATTTTTTAACATACATACAAAGACTCCCTACCTCTTTAACTGTTTTTTTTTCGTTGAAGGTACCAACGTGAAATTTTTTCAACTTGATTTAAATGTCCACACCGTGACATAACCAATGTGCCATCTCAATTTTTATCTACCATCCTGTATTTGCATCGCCATTACATCAGAATATTTCCTTTATTAATTTTAAAGTCGCAACAAACGACAGATATATAGTATAAGGTCAGGCAAATCTGTTTTGGAGTCCACTGGAATATATATTTTTAGAAAAAAAACGGCTTTGGTACTATACGTTTGTGTCAAAAAACCTCAGATAAACTTAAAAAGGGTGGTAACTTGTAAGAAGATAAGAACGTTAATTGTCTCTTTACGGTTTGTGTTCTTCTCAAAATGTCTTCTTAGCATTTGCTACCCTTTTACTAAACGCAAAAACAATGTTCATGCAATTACCAAAACGCTTTGATTTCTACTGGTTTTCCGTGTAAGAAAACACACGTATGTCTATCAACCTATGTACCTAATCAATTTACAAACACTAAAGTACTTACAAAGAGGTAATGTGCTTCATTTGCGGCGGTATAAAGAGCTCCAAAGACCCTCGTCACGTGTGCTCGAATTCTTACGAGCTTCGCGAGTGATAACCTTGTTGGTTGTGGTGTAGGCTTTGATAAGGAGTAGGATACACGCAATAACAAACACAGCACGAGGTGACTTTGCCCTTTGGGATAACGTGGACGTTCGCAAAATGTTAGTATATTTTTACTTTTCTAACTACATGTAACATTGTATAAGCCAATGCGTGGTTTTTTTGAGGTGTCTCTTTCTAGGCTGATTGGGGAGTGAATGAGGTTCTCATTTTTAGAAGTTTGACTCTTACACTATGAGTTCATTATCCAAAAGACAACATTTTAACCCACCAAAAAAAATTGTTGAACTACATCTACCAGATTTGATGGAAATTAAACCATTTTAACACTTCATTGGAAACTTGCTCCATAACAGAACAAATGAATACATGCAGACCAACCGACCATCCGTACTGTCTGTCTGTCTGTCTACAGAAAAACCTAAATTGCCAACTGAATAGTGCCAAGTTTTCTCTCCTTGTCAATAAACTTTCCAAATTTCGAAAAAAAATTCTACACATTAATTTATCAATTAATAAATCAATGACTAACAGTTATAAGGAAAACAGCATTTATGTAGTGCTTCATAAAACTGGTTTGGTTTTTAAATGAAAATAAATACTTCTAAAATTTTTGGAGCCAACAATGATTGACAAAGTTTAATAGTAATGAGATTAAAAAGAAAAAGAGGGAGAAAAAGAAAAAGGAACAAGAAAAAGAATGATAATAAGAAAAATAACAAGAATAAGAACAAGAACAAGAAGAACAAGAAGAAAAAGAAGAACTCAAAGAACAAGAACAAGAATAAGAACAAGAAAAAGTAGAAGAAGAAAACGAAGAAAACGAAAAATGGATTTGAATGAAGGATAAGAAAAAGAAGAACAAAAGGGGAGAAGAAGATGAAGGGAAAAAAGAAAAAGAACCATAAAAGTTATAATCAAAATTCTCATCCATGAAATTGTAGTTTAAAAAGAACTTAAGATAATAACATTAACGTGGAAAGTAACGGCAAATTATAAAAAATAACTTTTCTTAGCTCTGTTGCCTTTTTTTCGATATTATTTTACATGGATCGTAGTTTGCTGTTGGGTTTTGTACACAACTTAACTCACCATGTAAACGCATCGTGTAGTTCTCAGTAAGTTAACTCTCAAACAAAATTCTGATTTCTGTTGTCTTCTCTTCTGAAGTTGCTGAAGTTTTCTAGTTATAAATTTCATGATTGCCGCTCCTTATATATGTACACCAAAGCTATCCTAAACAAAGAATACTTGGAGTTTTTCTTTTAGCACCGATTAAACAGCTTAAAAGAAAAACAACACAGTCGGTGTCGCGGGAATATCTTCAGAGCAACTTGAAAAAAGGAAGTGGAAACCTGGGTTTCGAAATTAATAACTAACTACAGACTACGTAGTCACTGATGGTTGCTAAGGCATGTAAACGGTTTTGTCTTAAATCAAATTGTTCGAAACGTCTTACTTATTACACAATTCGAGGGTTTATCTTGGCATTAAGGGTTTTTTTATATAGATTACCACCTATACTACCATAATTCTAATTACTCAGATTTTTTACAAAGTTTGCTTAAAATGTTTCAGATGTAGCTAGGTAACGTTAAAAATGACCCTATCTGAAAGGTCTCCAAATGATCACTTCTGCAACAGCAGGAGGTAAGAGTGGAGCGAGCAGCGACATAATTCAGATGGGCTCCCTGTGGTCTCACTCGCAATGCCTTGTGGGCTCACTCGCAAATGCCAGAATAGATTTAGATTTTTTGGGTGATACGTACGTACGTCCGTATGTATGTATGTAGGAGTTTGTAGCAGAGCCTCGCGTTCATGTTTCGTGGCGGTCACATGGCGTGTAGTGGAAATGAAGACTTGTATGTCCGAAGTGCATATGTTATATTTAGCATTTTAAAGGCACACAGCCGGAACACAGAGGAAAAACAAGAACGAAGCTCAAAAGCTGTACCAAAAAGTATTAACTAGCATTTGGCGATGGATCTGCAATGCAGTTTGAGTATAAAATCGCCGTTAACCCTATTCCGCCTGGGCTTTTTTTGGGCTTTTAAATCTGGGGGGGCGGAAAGTACCCGCGGCCCATAACTCTAAAACTATTAATGATAATGAAATGAAATTTGGTGAGGTAGTAGAGAATCATAAACTAATTAATTAATTAATTAATAAAAAAATAAATAAATAAACTAATTAATTTGGTGTAATTTAATTAGCGTATGACGTCATCAATACGTCATAATGACGTCATAACTGCCAAAATTTTCGACATTTACCAAAATTTTACTAATCAAAATAGAAAAGCTTAGAGACGTTTCTGAAATAAAAAATTGACAAATAATCGGTACAAATTGTAATTAAACTTCCTTTTTAAAATAAATAATGATATTTTAAGGAAATTAAGTAATACAAATAGAGATTTTTTCAGCGAAAGTATGATGTTCAATTCTTACATTAGTTTTTAAACAATAGCTTTCAAATTCTACTCAAAATCCTATTACTTAACGCTATTAGTGTAACTAAAACTGTTTCAATTCTGTTGTCAACGTTTTCAAATGCAAATTGATCAAGAAAAGCTCTTAATTTTGACAAAGTACAAAGTACACGGCCGCCATCTTGGATTTCCAAAAAAGGTGTTGCGCAATACCTATGACGTCACAGGTCACGTGTAACATAATTTGTTTTACAGGGAATATCGATTAATTGCCTTTGAGACTAATAGTTAGCACTTGTTTCAACGATTTTGTGAATTAATGGGAAAAAATACTAAAAAAGTCAAAATTTGAGTAAACATGGTGCCAAAAACGGTGTTGCCATGGCAACATGTTATACCCTTGAGGCAAAATTTTTCCAGAATTTTGTTCTCCAATAAATTTTAGTAAAAGTGGCTAAATTTTGTTGGTATTACTATAATATTAAGGAAGTTCTGGAAAGTTGAAATCGGCGCGGGCACTTTCCGTCCCCCCAGGTGGAATAGGGTTACAGTTTACTAGTCGCCCAACACTACTGTTGATAGATTTTATTTGCCGGTAAAAAATATTGCCCAAATCAATTAAATATCAAAAGAATCCAAAATAGATTTATTTTCCCATAGTTCTGAGAAAACAAACTAAATTTTTAATGTTTTAAAAAGCCTATACTTCATACCTAGTACCTGAAAGAAACATACTGTAACTAAATCATTAGAAGTAAATGCATACTGACGTTTAAGTAACTGCATGCGGGCTATTGTACGACTCATGACTCAAGTTCGTGTGAAGTTTAAATTGTCCTTTCAATGTTCCTCAGTAAGGACTTTATCTAGTCATTTGTCAGATTGTTTGGTGAGAATACTTCGCATTGACATTTTAAAATGATATCATTGAGAGGACTACTACGTGTATCTAACAGTCTGACAAAATATTTGAAGATTTCTCCATACTTAGGAACAGTTTAAGAATAACCTTTAGTATTTAATGCAGTTTTCTCGTGTTGTATTGTTGCTGTGAAGTCTGACCAAATATGCAATGCACTTTAATACTCACTTCTGCGTTTATTTTCGGTTAAAGGGCATGTAGGATAACATAAAAACAAACTAACAAAAAGCAAGAAAAAACGAAAAAAAAACTATGGTTATGTTGTTTTCTTTGTCCGCTGAGAATTGCGTAATGTTTTGCCGGACGAAAAAAGCTGCACATCCCAAAATCTCGCTCTGAAAATTGAAGTTGTTTACAAGTCCTTACACTGTCACATGCGAAGTTGTCAAGTCGAGGTCAGTTCATGGTTGTACTAACGAAGCACTTTCCTATTAAATATATTATAGTATAAATACTGTGCTTTTTGTTTAACACCGCATTTTAGATTTTAATCTGAAGCCAATGATAGTTTAACTTATTTTTGTTAGTATGTTTCTATTGATGTACAAATTACTTGCTCATTAAACTACAGATATACTCAGACGATTAGACCAGAGCGTTAACCCCTGTGATGACTTTTATGCCTACGCCTGCGGTGGATGGCAGCGGAGTCACCCATTGGAGTCAGGCGTACAAAAGCTTACAGCTAGTAGCGAGCTCAATGACAATAATCTTGATGTCATACGACGATCATTAGCGACTGCTGACCAAAACTACAGTCAGGTAGATAAAGATGGTGACAAAAGTAATCTTTGAACGCCAAGCAATCAGTTGATTATTTCATCAATTACAAAGTTCTTCTTTCTTCTCAACTTAGCATTTGTAAGCAGCCATGTTTCTATAAAAAGTCTAAGTCGGTACACAATTTTAATTTCACTCTGAATTTCTGTAATTAAACTTTTGCTTCATTTTTATCTGTTTCTTTATACCTGGAAGACAACTCAACCAGTATTTTTCAGGTGTTATCCTGGCCAGTTTTTACTTGTATTACGTCCGGATACACAGGTTGAAAAAAGGAACTGTTCAATACAGCATAATAGAGTACATGGCCTAAACTTTTTTGACCAACGATCTTTAGAGTTGACTTTTGGAACAAAATCACTTACCACTTGTGACACTACTTACCATAACTGTTGAAAATTTTCCAATTCGATATCTATTGGACCTATATAAATTTTTAGGAAATTCAATGAAAAAAAATTGCCGATTCATACGTTGTTATTAACCCTCGAAAGTCCAAGGGGGGGGGGGGTCAAATGGACACCCCCATAGGTTTTTCCGATCTAAATTTTGAAGCTCTCTAGCAATCAAAATGAAACTTTCGGTACCTGTAGTCTGATAATGACCGCATTTTTTGACATTAATTGGATGACGTCATCACTTTTAATTTATGCGTAATTAATTATGCACATTAAAGTTCGAAATGAAAAACTATAATTTTTTTGGGAAAATGGTTCTCATTTCTTCTTTTAGACTCTATTCTCAATTATATTCCTATTTTAGACTGAAAATACATGTTTTCTACTAATTCCAGTAAAATTTGCTTCAGTTTTTCGTAAAATAAAAACTTTTGAAAAATCCAAGATGGCGGCCAAGATGGCGGATATGTTGTGAAACGACCGTTGCCATAGCAACAGCTCTTAACTATAACTTGATTGTTGTAATGGAAAGTAATTAGCAAACCAAAAGTTACTTCCATGCAAAAGCCTGATCTTTTATGTGCAGCCGTTTCAAAAATTTATGGGGGGGTCCAAATGACCTCCCCCCCCCATTTTTGTCTAACTTGTAACAGTAAATAGCTTGGACTTCCGAGGGTTAACGTGCGAACCAGGTATCTATTGGTTGCTGGAAAAAAACAGCTTTTCAAAACGTGGTTGGTATATTTGCATTACAAAACTAATGCTTATAAACATCAACTATCGCTATACGACAGTGCTTACCTGACATATAGGCAGCTAATCGCCAGCCTTTAATTTTTTCCGGCCGTCCTGTTTTGTATCTGCGCCGTAGAGGACTAATTTGGACGCAGTAAAGACCGTGCACACACAGAATGAAACAGGCTAAGCAGCTTAATTTCCTATATGCTGAGCTTTTCTGGGGTTTTAGTTGAATTTTCCGATTGCCACATCAATTAATTTTGCGATGAGAATCGATACGCATGTTTGGCAGTTCCCCCTGAAATACACCTATTTCAAAAAGACTGTCTTCTGTGTTGTTGCATTGTGTATTGTTGTATACACAGACCGCAATGGACCATGGATTTAACAAATTTTTAAAAAGCATTGTAGGTGCTTACTATAAGACAACGACATTCGTTTATTAGCCATGGAAACATTGTGAACCACAATGCTTTGCCGTCTTTGCATGCACTGCAGGCAATGACTTAAAAATTCGTTACATCCAAAGTGCATTGCGGTCTGGGTATACATCAAAGCGCAATGCACAATGCATCAACTCAGAAGACAGACACTATCTTGGTCGGGAAGTGGCTCTTCTTCCCCATCTCCCTTCCCCATCCCCCTTCGCCTTTGCCTTCACCCCCCCCCCCTTCTCACCCCGCGCAGATCCCCTAGAGTGAAGCCCTTATCTTGCACTTTCAGCCAAAGTATAGGAGATCTTCTACTCAATTTTGGACCTCACGCTAAAATGTTTACCCATTTTCAAAACAACCTCCACAACGAAATGTTTTCATACGAAGTGGTACATCGGTCCTTGGGG
>JAOBRG010367126.1:3590-26699 GCA_027574985.1 Umimayanthus nakama | reverse complement strand
GACTTGATGTACGCCGGAATAAAAGGAAACCACTGCTAAACAAAATACAAATTATTGGTATAACTATATCATATGGATTCCAAGAAGGGTAGAATGTCGATGGCAGAATTAGAAGACAAGCGAAGGAACATTTTAATACTTTATTTTAATATTTTGTTTTGTTTACCAGTGTGCCCATCCGACTGTTTAAATGACAATCTGTAGACAGTTTGATTTAAATAACATGTAAGCAAAATATTTCTTGTCACGGTATCGCGGTTGGAGAAAAACCTCCAGAGATCCCTTGGGACATTCGCACGCATTCGACTTGACTGCAAAAAAATGTTTTGGGTAGTTACAAAAGTTATTTGCACGCCATCGTGACAGGGACTGAATGCGTTGATAATTTTATTTGAAACGGCTAGTAGACAAGGCAAGGATTGAAGATTTTAGAGTTATGTAGAACCATCGGGTATAGATGAACAAGAAAAATCCTGCAAACAATTTGTTGTGATGTTTGAAACTTCAGGACGGATGCACAAAGAAATTTTAAATTAACTACCAAAATGTCCCTCGCCCCTCTCGGTTTCTTCGATTCTTTCCGATACGGCCCTTTAAACCATTAAAAAACCTTCCGTTTATTGTATTTCACAGAAGGACCAGAGGAAGTACAAGATAGAACTCACAGAGTACATGCGCTGACCAAAGCACAACACTCAACAGCTAGAATAGCTATTTCACTGCGTTTCTACTGTACATGTACAGAAAAAAAGTTTTCCTGGGAACGGAATTAGTTTCAATGCAGAACTTATGCGTTAATTAGCTACGGTTATGAATCATTGAAGGTAAATCTGGCGGAAGAACTCGTAAAAAAACATTGGGTCAATTTTATCTCACCCCGCTACACGCTTTTTTCTTTATAATAACAAACTTTATAAGAACACCTAGGCTGAGATTTGTCCAAAAATTAAGAACAAGCTAAGAACAATCACCAGGCTGAAATTTTGATCAGAAAAATTTAAGAAAATTTATTTTATTCTTGTACATAGAACGAGATGTAAATGTATAAAAGATCTGTTAGAATTAGTTGGTGATCGAGCGCTGCCGGGAAGAGTGATAAGCAAGCTCGTGACGTTCGCGGACAATGTATGGACAGTGTCAAACTTTTTCGCATAAGTACAGCAGTATGACATAATTAACAAACACGTATTGCTTAGCGTCGTTTTATTGTTCCGAGTGAAATTACCAGAAAATAAGATTAATTCAAGAACAATTTGTGGCTGGAATCGCCAAAAATTTAAGAACAGCCCAGGTTGAGCCGAAAGTTACCGGTTCTTATATAAAAAAATTGTGTATTGCGTAGTCACGGACCACTATAACTCTCGAGAGTTGATTGCGCTTGTTTACTTCTTTGAGTTTATAGTCTGTTACTTCTTTTCGCGAAATTTCATATTAGTTTTTTTGGCCGTTACTCGTTTTCTCAGAATTTTCCCCTCAGTATTTTTGGCCGTTACTCGTTTTCTCAAAATTTTCCCCTCGGTGATTTTGGCCGTTACTCGTTTTCCCGTTACTCCATTACTCGTTACTCCGTTACTCGTTTTAGTAACACCCGCCCACTTGGACGGAACGGTGGCAGTGGCTGGGTTATGATGAGGAGAACAACGAGGTTTTTTGTGAAGTCTGCAGGGAATTCCCAGCAACAGCTGACAAGTGAGTTGAAATGATGTCTTTATGATTTTTAATGAGGAAAGAAACATTATTTTGGAGATCTTACGTAATCTCGTGCTAGTATTAGAAATAATTTGTGAAGAATTTGAAATAATCAGTTTCACTCAGAATTAGATCGTTGGTGTCCTTGGAGCGAATATCGTCTAGTGAATTAAGGTTTGTAAGCTGTACGCTGTCAAATCAATCAGAATACGTAAATTATAAGATCAGATATTGCAATTAAGACATGCACAGGGAAATACGATGCTGAAACGACATGCATGTATTTATTTGCAAGGAAGAAAACCCGTAGAAACACGACCAACGAAATTTGAATTGCCTTCTCTCGATTTTTTGAACGGGCCAGTACATTTTGAAGCTGGGCCAGTAGATCTTGACAGTCACTGGCCCTTCGGGCCAGTGACTTCAAATGCTTATTGTCGAGCCCTGCATAAGAAGTTTTAAGATGAACACGTTTTCTGCGAAATTTTATTAAGACTGATGTGACACTGCAAAAACCATTTGAAATTTTTGACATCTTCATCCGAAAATAGCTCATGAGTAAAACTGTATTATCAAGAGTTCAAAGAGTCAAAGGTTAAGTTAATTGCCACACCGTTTTCTTTTTTAAAGTCGAGGAAAAGCTGATACAGTGTATACGGTGTATGTCATTTCGGGCTCTGATCACTCGCAAAACTATGAGAAACTATGCACCGTCTACTCCCTCATAGAGAAAAACAAACAATGTAACCCGACAATCTGCTTTGAACAAAACATTAACGGTACCATCTGTTTTTTTTCAAAACTTTAAATTGATTTTGAACTTTCAAGGCTGCATGAAGATCGACACTTTCCTCAGAGCCTTCCTAGCCACCAACAGTATGTGAACTTTATTGACTACCCTGTTATAGTCATCAATATGTAACGGAAGACAAACCTTTCTGGCCATTTTCTCTCTCTGTTGCTCATGTTCTTCCATGATATCGCCCTGCGGGGGGATCATTATTAAATAATAATAAACATTCAAATGAATAATGGCCAGGGAGGGGAAATAGATTGGTTAAAATAACAAAATACTACACAATTAAGCTTTTATGATGTACATACATTATTACACGTAGGTAAAATTTATACAGGATTATTTGATAAACAAGTAATTTACATGTACACTAAAACAAGCCCCTTCCCAAAGATAAAGTTTGAACAAACCAGCAAGCAACAAATTCAATACAAGTCTTGATATAAACTAGAGAAAAAAGTCTTATAAGCACAGTTAGTGCAAGACCTTCTACATTGAAATAAGCAGTAGATTATGTATGTGTTTGTGTATTTTCACTTGCAAACTAAGACCTTTAAACACCAATTAGCAGTTGACTTCTTTTGAACAAAATTTTTTTCTAAAATAAAAAATTCCTTAGAAGAAAATATTGGCTTACTTGCTAACAGACACCAGATGCTGGCAGTTTCTACAATATTGAGCCTTGTCCAACTACCCTACGAAAATTTTCATTTCTAAACTGTAGTATCGGATCAAAAAATATGTCCATACACACAGACACACAGACATGCACACAAAAAACAAAGAGTTCACTTTATTACCTCTGTAAGTTCTTCAAATATCTCATTGAATCCCAGCTGACCAGTCAAACTTACAAGTCTTAAATAATTGTCCCTGTAAAAAGAAACAATTTCTTCTATATTAAAACACTGTACACTGTGTTGTATTGGCTTTGGACTTACCAAAAAAACTGTTGAAAACACTTGTAAGCAATTGAAACAGTTGAAAAAATACCAAAAAGTACTCTAGAGGTATAAACTGACACAAAATGTGCAAGTATCGTGTTGTAAAACTAAGAGTCTTGCAACTGAACATTGAAAATGTATTGAAGTCTAGTGACATGAAATGCAACAACACACACGAAGTGCTTACTTTGCGAATGTACTTCTTTCAACAAACCCTGATAGAGACTGCAAAGAGCATGCTACTTTTAAAAAGAGGGTGCTGACTAGTAATTTAGAGTGGGGGGGGGGGGTTAAAACAATTTTACTCAGTAACTCTTTATAATTTTCAAAAACGTTGGAAGGCTGAAACCCCCCAGCTAGCCCCTCCCCCTCACAAGCCCTGTCTGAAACTTACACCAGGGAACTTAAAGAATCAGTTTTAAATAAACATGGCCCCTCGATTCACCAACAACAGAACTGCATAATTATTAAAATGATAGCATGCTGCTGACAACTATTGTTCGTTTCTGTTTACATGATTGTATAACTGTTTAATTACATATTTGAAATTTTTCACCTGAGTTCAAATGGATCAAGGTTGCCCATTGTCTGTGGTCCGTGGCCAGGGTATGTCCACACCATGTTTGTATCATTCAGAGGTGTAAACTTCAGTTTCTCAGTAGAGTCACAACCTTTCGAGTCAAAAGTTGTCAACCTTGAAAACAGCACTGAAACAGCCATGTTTTTGCTTCCATATGAGCGAACCTGATGCCAATAACCTGTGATGACAACATTGATAAATATTAGCAAGTTCTGGAATGACTGAAATTTACACTGCATTTTCAGTACACAACTTTTTTTTTCAAAAGTAGGTAGAAAAATAGAGAGACAGGCAGATAGTTAGATGGTTTATTAAAAAAAATTGTCAACAGTCAGTTTGTCAACAAAACTGTCAACAGCTGAAATGCACAAAAATTTACAATATAAAATGATATAAATTTTAAAATGAATTACACTTTAAGATACAGAGCTACATGTACACTTAAGCAATTAACACAAAAAGCTTTAGATTATAATTGGGTGAATACTAATGACTAGGTATATAATATGTAAAACTTGTATGAATGTTTAAAGTACATGATTGTTTTAAAACTATTAAAACACTGATATGATAATTATTTACAGCAAGACCTGGAACAGACTCAAATTCACTGAATCAGAATCAGTCTGGGTAAAATTGGGGAATGAGCAAATATCACCCATCATTTTCATTGGCAATTATAAAATTAAAGATTTTATAAGAAAAATACTTACATGTAAATAAAACATTTGAATACATGTGCCGGTACAGTTTTCTGCCCCTCTCCCTGCCACCCTATACCCTCCCCCCCGCACACCTTCCAATTCCCAGAAATGAGAGTTCTTGTCCTCCCTTTCCAACATTTTTTGTCAGTACCTATGATTACTGCAGCACGATTTTTGTAACATAAAACAATAAAAATGCAAAAGTTTTGAGTTTTTAAAAAAAATCTAAACATTATTATGCTGATAACAGTTTTTTCAACCATGCCACCCATTCTATTTTATCACACTCTCTCAACTCTTAGGTTTGAAAAAACATTACGGCTAGGGCTCATAACTAGTGATCAAAAAGAAATAACTTTAATTTCAACTAGATTATTTTCAACTGTACCTACTTTTAACATTTCCGGACGGTATTCTTAGTCTTATTAGTTGTTGATGAAGTATTGTAGCTGCAAGCCATCATTTTATATATAAGTGACCAACAGTTACTGTAGGACCGGGTTTAATAAACATCAGTCTTAGCTTGCACTCAACTAAAATAATTGCACTGTCTTCAGGTCAGCTGCAACTAATCAAGTTTAACTTTAGAGTCAAACCTTGAACTTCTTCTTGATCAGTTGACCAAACTCAGTAATGTTGCTCTTCTGTTGTTTCAATAAACATCTCAGGTCAATTAGAACGACTGCACTGACTGAAGCTTTTAATGGAGAGCTCAATTTAATTTTAATTACAGTGTACAGTTACTTTAGCTGTACAATATGCCAAGGGAGCATTAAAATTGCATTCACTTGTTAAACCAGGATATCGTTATAGCTGAGTTCCTCATGGTAAAATGATATTGTGGGAAAATTTCTAATAATTAAATACTACATTATTATATAAATCTAATAAAAATTTATACTTACTGTAAGGCAGAAACAAACAGTCACCCGGGGTCAAGTTGGCAAACTGCCAATGGACCTCTTTGACTTGCGGATATTTTATCAGATTCACCTTATCAACATCAAGCACAGCAAAGCCTCCATAGCCTTTATCACCTTCAGCAACTGGAATCTGAAAATAATATATTAACCAGTTCTATTTATGATGCTTCCACCATGCAGTTGTATAACAACAAAACATCAATATCTCTGTCTGTAATATGTATGGTGAAGTCTAAAAAAGACTACTTAAGCTAGATATAAATATTTTTACTACAAGGAACAAGAAAACTGAGCCAAACTATAACATAATTTGCATGGTGGCAACCAGAGAGGGTACTCTCTATATAATACTTGGTGGGAACAGTATGTGCCACAGAATCCTCCAAACCTGTACCTTGTTCATGACACAGATTTGGTACAACTTAGATACACATGTATATGTCCAAGAATAGCCACCAAAAATCCCTACTGTCCCACACTCAATGTGTACAAGCTACATCCTGTCCCAGACAAAACTGATTAAAGGGTGGTCAATTTGACCTTTGAGGGGGGGAGGGGTGGAAGATTTGAAGAAAAAACACCACCAAAGCCTTTGCAGCTAAAGAAAAGTCATGCAACATGAATTGCCATAAAAAATGCAAGGACTGACCTAAAGAATTGCCTGCAACAATAGCCAATAAGAAAAAAAATTATTGCAATAATTTTTTCTTCCACCCCCCCCCCTCTACTGTAAGGACAACTGGTGCATCCCCAATGCAAGGTCAACAGTTTATACTCCCTGTTGATGACCATACCCTGCACAGTGGTTGATAACATGCTATGCCATGTATAGACTTTGACAATTTCCTCCCCCAACAAGAACTGCCAATTAGGCCAACATCTGAGCAGTTTCGGGATTATACAGCTTCGCTGTTTGAAACTTAATAAACATTAAAGTTTTTTTAAACGATAGAAAAGTGAGTCCATATACAGTGTGTTTCACAGACCTTACAGGTTTAAGTACTGTTATTAGAGCAAAGCTGGTAAAAGGGGTAGTAGATAACTAAACTTGTTTTTATTTTGGACACTACAATGGATCACAGTTACGGCTTTATGGATTAATCACAAATTACAAACTATTTTTGGTCTTATAATGAACCATGGAGCTATAATGTATCACAATAACAGGGTTGTAAGACAAAGAACGGATCAGGGCTAAGTTGTTCAAAGCCTGATTAACCCTAACCCTAACCTGTGAAGTTAACCCAGGATTAGCACTAGTCGGGCTTTGAACAGCCAGGCCCTGGATAGAATCCTTTACCACCCTGTAATGTTCCACGTAATGGTAATACATGTACGATTAACATAACTGTTCTGGGAGGATAGTGTTTTTGTGTAGCAGGTTTGAAAAATTAGCCAAGGTGCAACTTGTGACATATATCCAAAAAATATTGATGAAAGTTTTGATAAATATTGTAGATGAAATTCAGCAGATAACTGAGTACACAAATCTTTTTTGTTAATACATGTACCAGTATGATACAGGTAAGATAACTCTATATATGGCAAATAATCTGATAATTGATAACTGAAGGTTACAAAGGTTGGATAAAAATTTCCACTCATACCTGTACACACTATTTAAATTGTCTCACTGGGGGGTTACAAACCCAGGGGCAGGACTCCTGGAAAAATATGACAGGGGGGTCCAAAAGTTGAGCTGAACCCTAAACTCTAAAAAATACCGATTTTATGCCAATTTGGTACCCTAAAAAGACATACATAGTAGCCTTAAAGATATAGCGTTTTTCCTTTTCCAATACAGACATAATTATGCAAGAGAACTTTTACTTAGCTGTATCATTGCTCATTCACGGCATCACACACTTCACATTAGTGTTGTTAGTTAATGTTTCACTTAATTTTACGGATATAATTCAAAATAAATGCAACAGTCACGCTTTTTTACTGATGTTTTCAAAGCAATAGTTTCAGTAAAAAGTACAAACTGCTACCAAAACTGCTATTATATTAATTTTATACCTTCAAAAATACACAGTGTCAAATTTGACACCTTAAAATCATGCAGAGCTTCCAAAAATGATACCCATATCTTTCAGACCCCCTCTCCCATCATATTTTTCTGGGAGTCCTGACCATGGGTTTACATGTAGTGTCACTTTTTCCTCATAACAGAATAAACTGTATATATTTAATGTCTTTTCAGTCAGAAGGTGTTCAAAGCCTGGTTTGACAAACTTACAACCACAAGAAGAGGAATGTGAAATCACAACCTTTGTCCCCTAGCCCTTCACCCCCCCCCCCCCTACCCCAACACACACACATACCCTCCCCCTTCTCAGCTTCTGATACACTGACAGACAGGCAGGCGCTTTAAAATAGAACTGAAGAATGTATAAATAGTAGCTATGCATGAATAATAATGCACCATCAAACCGCATAATGCTTCAGGAAGTAAGTCAATAATAAATCGATTTTTTTTTTATAAAAATGGGTATACCAAGGTAATAATTGACACTTTAAAAAATGTTTACGCTACTGTATATAGCACTGGGATGTTTTCTTATGCCACAAGGAACACCGCAAGTGTATATTGAAATATTATAGTAATGTTTTATATTAAGCTAACAAAAATTTCCGTGTTGAGCCGAAACGCGTTTTCTCTGACTCATCACTGCAATTTTAACAAGAAAGTATTTTTAACTGCGCTAAACTCACAAAACATACCAAGTATTGAGAGGGGTGCACAAAATACATGTCAACTCACTTTTGAATGAAACTCACATTTCGTTCGTTGTCCGGGTGGATTAGAATCCAGTTTTTGGTTCCATTCAACAGGCAGTTGATGGCGTTGTCAGCGTCTTTGTGAAGCAAGCTCTTCGTTCCTCCGGAGCTAAGCCACAAGTTAGCTTCCAAAATTCGCTCATAAAACGACCCACACATCATTACTGGTAACACCATTACTTCCTTGGACATTGCGTCTGGCAGCTGAGAAACGATATAAGAATCCTTCTGTTGGTAAGTGTTAAGAAAACTTCGAATCGTGTCTTGCCCTAAGCCCCTTTCGCCAACAGGAACTTTTTCTTTCTCTTTCTTCCCTTCAAGTTTCACAACCATGTCCCCAAAATTTTCTTTCATGTATTCGTCCGTCCAGAGTTTGAAGGCTGGGAAGTTTTTACCCGCTCCCCGAAAGACAACAGGTCTCTGAACACTTGCATACTTCTCCCAAAACTCTCTTGGGATCGGAATATTGTCCAAAATGTCAACGTGTCCGTCAGAGGTTCTGTGCTTGCCGAGCTCTTCTCCATGACCTTTTGGAAATTCGTCCCTGTCTGTTGCAATGAGGCAAAGCAGAGAAGAGAAGATCACAAGGAGTTGGAAATACGGAAACCCTTCGCCCATTCTCACTGCATCCGGCTCAGCGACAAAACAACAACTGAACAAGCGAGTGACTGGCTGAAGGAAAAGGAGACTGGAACTAGAGTAGGTTCTTTGACTTTGGGAGGGAGGGAAGGTAATAATTCTCCACCTACTAACGTTTATAGGAAAATGAACATCAAAATTTGAATAATTCGATTACCGTTTCAACCTATGAGTAATGTTCTGAAAATTATGGCTTTTTCGTGCACTTACTAAATAAACAGATTTTGTTTCATGGCCGTGCCGTGATTGGGTATGATTTTGACAAAGATTCACACAACCGACACGAAAGGCGCGTGGCTTCTGTGCATTCTTAAAAGAGTTAACCGCTACTCAATGATCAGCTGATTTTAGAAAAGCATCTTAGCCTATTTGGTTGCCGTAGAAACTTGACAGAGCCTCTTTAATTTTGCATTCGACTTTTTTTCACAAAAGTTTAGTAGTTGATGAACTTCTGTTTGTGATGCTACCAGCTCCCATCATGCATCAGGCCTTGTAGCTCAGTTGGTAGAGTAACGGTGATCTATTCCAGAAGTCGTGGGTTCAAACCCCACCGGTTTCAGGGATTTTTTTTCTCTTTCTCCGTGTGGGCACAATTCCTACCTAGTGCTAACGGCGCTCAGTAGGGCCAGTCGGTACTGCTGGGATTCTTAACAGTGCACTTCAACTTACCACAAAATTTAAGCCTTTTTCACACTTGTAAAATAAAAACAAGCGGAGGCACGAATAATTTAAATAACAAAGAACGAGACAAAGAAATACTGAGGCGGAGGGGTTTCGGACAACCGTCCTCCTACATCATCTAATTGCTATTGATGTGCATTAAGTCCTTTTTACAAGAAATAGTGGGTCATGTTCGATACACCAAGTAACAATGAGCCCTGATTTGCGTCACAAAGAACGCAACAGTGTTCTGTCACTATGAAACAATGAGTAAAGGCACCTCACTTGGTATATTGAGCATCACCCGATAAAGTATGGTAAAAATATTTAAATTTGTTTCATTTGATGGGGTTCGACCGAAACACCCCTTGACCCGCCCTAGGGAAGACTACGTGTGCGACAAGGTCGAATCAGCTTTCATCATCGTTCGTTTGTCTTGTTCTTTGTTATCTAAGTTTCTTATGTTTGTGCTTATTGTAGTTTCACAAGTGCAAACCAGGCTTAATTAAAGCCTAGGAAGACTAGTTTTGAAAAAGAAAGCTGTTTTTCTTGGGTTGGCTAGTAAGCTGAAAATGATTTGATCAACAAAGATTTATATGGTTTGTTTCTCGCCTGTGGGATATGGTGTTTAGCTGACTTTTCGAACATTAGCCCTTCGTCAAAGTACACTGGGGGATTATGGGGAAACCGAAAAGTGAAGTTTTATTACTTTTACAATTGGTTGAAATTCAGTAGCATTTAATTGGTCAAAAATATGTTTGAAATTAAGCGAATGAAAATCGTTCATTGGTTCCTTTGGGAGCCAAGGTCCCGCGTTTCATTGTTCACAAGGTGTAAGTTACACTCTGGGAACAACGAAACTCGAAAAAGGAAAAAACAGAGACTCATTTTCAAACTTGGGACCTTGGCTCCCAACGGAATCAATGAACGATTTCCATTCGCTTAATTCCAAACTTATTTTTGACCAATTAGATGCTACTAATTTCAAACTTGGCTTTTCGATCCGCATAAATTTTGACACCGATTTCCCCACAGTCCCTCAGTCAGCTCCGATGACAGGCTAACGCTCGAAACGTCAGCCACACCCCATATCCCACAGGCGAAAAACTTACCGCATCAAACTATATTAAAGCCTAGTTTCCATATGATCGCCCATGATCGCCGGATCGCTGAAAATACTGCCAGCGCCGATCGTCAGCGATTATATGGCAACACTTTACAACGATCGTGAACGATCCTCCGCTTCAGTGATTCAAGCGATCAGCGATCCGGCATGAGCGATCAAATGGAATCCAGGCTTTAGTAAGTTAAAACTAAAAGCGAATTCGTCAGCTGTATATTTCAATGTTTATTGGAATATTCTTATTCTTTGTGGTTGTTTATGCCGAAAACTCCAAAACAAACATGACCCCGATAAACTGGAGGCTAACAGTGAATCTGTCGAGACAAACAAAACCATTACGCAGCTCTTTCCAAAACTCACACATGTACAACAACAAACCAGATCAAGAAAACAAATGCTTACAATAAATCATTTTTGGGCAATTCCCTTTGTTTCATAAAACATTCTGAAGAAACATCGGGTGATTCCTATGAAGCGTAATTAACGGCGACCTTAGAAAACACAAAGAGCACGTGCATGTTTCTGTCAGAACAAACATAAGAAAAGTAGAGCAATCGCGATACTAACAATGTCTTGGCAATGGCCTTTAAATCGCTTTTTTCTTCAGCGCCGTGGGACACCATGAAAATTGCACTCAAGTTACGACCTGCAAAGTGAGATTTTCTTGAATTGTTAAAATAGGATCAGAAAGAGATTTTGTTTACTTAAACTTTTACAATATTAAGCTTGCAGGTCATGTTTATTTTTACAACGGCCAGACAAAATTTTATCTCCGCGGACAACAACTAAAACCTTTTCTGAATCAGCTATTAGAAACGTGTGTTGACCGCTTAACGTTTAACTTTATATTTTAAAGGTTAAGAAATGTAAACAGTAAACAGTTTATTTCTTACCGTTTGATCACGCATGCTATATTGCAGAAATCTGTTTGCAAGCAATTAAAAAGCTGTTAATTCTGTCTTTCTCAACAAACTCCATCGAGCTTTTGAAACATTTTCATAGATATTTTTCAAGTGTGTCTGCAAGGTACATCACAGCACTTATTCATAACAGATCATGATAAAAGAGTGTTATGTCATTTGTGTAGTGTTGCTTTCGAACAATCTGGAAAAAGCAGTTCACGTGTTTACTCAAAAAAATCTGTAGTCCATCTCTAAGTTCAATCTTATAAAATTTTATTTCCGAATGTGTATAACTTGTGATAGCTTTAATGAATATTGGAATGCGACTTTAGAGTTTAGTCAAAAAAATTTCAAGTAAGAGAGCTATACCGATAAACCTCGATTCGACGATAGGTCAGCCTGTAATGCGATTGTAAAAAAACTGACGATTCAGTTAATACTTTTGAGTACTTTAAGAATACTATACGAGTTCGCCTTTGGCAGATAAATGTGGATTAATGATCGATATAAACGGCTATACTCGGATGAAAAACGACCGGCTCAATGAGGGCTTTACGGTGATGCTTAATACATTTGAAAGCAACAAAATTGCTCAAAAAGACAACACTGTGTTACAGGGTTAAAGTCATTTTTAGCGCATAGTTTTTAATGGCAATATACTGTGTGAATTTTTGAAGATGGTTCAATTACTTTAAAACTGTTGCCGCAATGACGATTGCGTTAAAAATTGTTCCACAACTCATCGGTGTTAGACCGTCTCAGTTTTATACAACAGTGTACAACACGTACCTTGCGTTGCAACACTCTTAGATCAACCAAATTTAAATTGCCTTAATCTTTTTTAATTTTCAAGAAAACCAATTTTGGAACCATGTCAGTTACGAAAAGGTTTGATATTTTAAGTTCTAAAACACCAGACACGAGTTTAGCACTGCATGTATGAGTTTTTAAAAAAATTTGAAACAGGTCACAAAATGTCAAGATTCCTTCTTTATAGGGTATTTTGGTGTTAATTACAGCTCTCTCTAACACGTCAGTGTCAATTTTGAATGATGAATGTGAAAAGGAGATTAGCAGAACAACAAATCCGATTTGTCGGGATTTGTGTCGATCATTCGATACCTTGTACGACTAAAAATCACGTATTATAAATACATCGTTTAGAATGCTGAGTTACTTTACATCTGTGGCGCCAGAAACACTGAAGGTCAAAAGTTCCAACTCTGCTTTAAATAGCTGGGATCAGACCCGGCAATTCAGCCCTCTATTTTAGTGATTTTCTTATCCAACTTTAGATAACGATTTTCGCTGAGACAAAAATCACGTCGAAAGTAACTTACTTTGCGTGCCAATACAATGAGGGAGCGTTTTGTGTTGGGCCTGGGACGAGGCTGATGATATTTTTCATATAAGAACTTTAGTCGTAACCCGCGGCTGTGTTAACTGTGCCACTTAAGTCAGCCTTAATATTCCAAAGGAATTATGTTCTGGAATAGACGTATTTATAGATGATACTAACTGTTGTCAGCTATGCTACGTGACCATTTTACTGGAACAGAAATCGCTAACAGATTTCGCAAGCCTTCCATCGGCAAACAATCTTCTCCACTTGCCTCCAGAAGACCTAGTCATGTGCCTCATTTTGACCGTCGCCGGTTGCGAATCAGTTGTTTTGCTGACCCACGAAAAAAAGTCAAAAGCAAAATATGTGTGAACGTTAGTGGAAACAGATACCAACTCACAACAAGACGACTGTCAAAATATCCGAGCAGTTTGCTTTCGAATAAGACTGCTAGAGCTGCACATTATGACCAGGAAAACGATGAGTTTTTCTTTGACAGAAACCGAACGGTGTTCGAAAGCGTGTATCATTTTTATCAAACTAATGGCATGCTGTTTTGGCACGAACATATTCCTACAGATCTTCTTGTAGAGGAGCTAAAGTTTTATGGTTTGTATGACCTTGTGGACAAAGAAATCAAGGAAGTCTTAAATCCGCAGTCAAAACCACCGTCCCCTGTATTGCCAACTGGAAGGACAACAAAACTGCGCCGAGGTCTGTGGAAAGTTTTTGAAGAACCCGACTCAAGTGTAGCTGCGAGAATATGGGGTCTAATGTCAACTTTAGCAATCGTTACCTCCATTGTCATAACTTGCATTCACCCTTTCCCAACCAGTTTTATTCAAAACCGCTCAACAGGCCGGGCAATTACATCAAACTCTTCACCCGCCGATTATTCAACTGTCACACAAAACTTTACACAAACTAATGTAAAAACAAGTGTGAAAGAAGCACTTGAGCCAGTTTCACTGGAACTCTTTATTATTGAGTCGGTTTGTCTAGGATTTTTCACTCTAGAATATCTACTTCGCTTCGTTGCTTCACCCCAAAGACGCAAGTTTCCGTGGGATTTTCTAAACTTGGTCGACCTCGCAGCCATCGTCCCATTTTATGTTGGCCTGGCTCTTTCTTCAAGTTTTGTCGCTGTACCATCCTTTGCCTTCTTGAGGATAATTCGTGTGCCAAAAATATTTCAAATTTTGAACCAAACAAAACTATACCACGGAGCACGTGTGATGGGTTTGACAATCAAAGCTAGTTTGAACGATCTCGCCACGTTAACCTTTCTTATTATGGTCTCTTCTGTGCTGTTTTCCAGTTTTGTTTATTACTTCGAAAATTGGAACTTCGAGAATAATACAGCAGGTCGTGATTTTGAGAGCATTCCGGCCTCATTTTGGTGGGCCGTTATTACACTCACCAGCGTGGGCTATGGAGATATGGTGCCTAAAACAGCAGGTAAATGTTAATACTGACTGACTGGCGCTCTACACGCTTTTTTTATAAGAACCAGTAAATTTCGGCTCAGCCTAGGCTGTTCTTAATTTTTTGGCGATTTTAGCCTCAAGTTGTTCTTAAATTGTTCTTATTTCCTGATATTTTTAAACAGTAAATATATTGCCCGGAACAATATATGTAAGATGGCACTAAGAAATTTGCGTTTGCTATTGTTTCATTCAGCGAAAAATATACATGACGAACTTGCTTAATCACTCTTCCAGCGCCCGTTGACCAAGCTAGATTCTGACAAGCTTTGTTTTCATGTCCATCTCAATCTTTGTTTAAGGATCTATTAAATTTCTTAATTTTTTCTGATCCAAATTTCAGCCTGGTGGCTGTTCTTAGCTTGTTCTTAATTTCTGGGCCAATCTCAGCCTGGGTGTTCTTATAAAGTTTGTTCTTATAAAAAAAAAAAAGGCGTGTACTTGGTGTTGTGTATTGTAACCGCGCCAGGCGCCACTCAATAGTGAACTGCAGTCTTTTCCTTTTAGTCGAGTGGCTCCTGAGGACGGGGGGTGGTCCTCAACCTTTTGGAAGAGGACGACCTCGTGAAAGTCTTAGACTTAACTACGCAAATGTCAGACTAAATTTTGCAAAACCCAGACAAAATTATAGAAATTGCAGATCATGTTGGTCTTGAAAAACGAGTTGTAACCGGAGCCGAAAATTCATATTGGGATGGGTATAGCAAAACATGTTTGTTTAAAGTGGTGAGAGTTGGAAAAAATTCCCTCACAGACCTCACTCTCAATTAATAAGTAGCTAGGATTGGAAAAGATGATCGGCTTTGTCAAATACTGGTCACATGTAACATAAGGCTGTGTCGTATCAACAGTGAACACGGCAGAGTCTGGATAAGAGGGTACTCTGGATTGGCAGTACTAACGACAGCACAGAACTGTATCTTGTCGCAAAAAAAGTTACACGTTGCGAAGAAAACTGAGGTTGTTCAACTTTCTTAGTAATTTGCCCTGCCTCTCTTCTTGCGTAGCAAGTTGCATACTCTTTTGTACAACTTGCTGCGCAGGCAAACACTTGCAACTGCTTTTAAAAGTTGCAATTAAAACTGCGACAATCATTTAAAGTCGATCAGTAGATGATAAAAGCGGCTCTCTGATTGGCTGATCGAACAATAAGAACCAATAATAACCAACAAGGGTAGATTTTGGTGGTTATGAGAGGAGTTGGAGAGGATATTTAACAGAACGTGAAAAACATTCCTCCTAAGCAAACAAGTGCCATTCCTCGGATAGCATATGAGTTGGCGTTCGTCCGTAAAAATATTAACTCCAAAAATTAATATTAAACTTACTTAAAATTCATAAAAACTCAAAATTCTTTTAAATTTAACAATCATCCCTCACTTTTTTCCCAAGTAATCTTCCAAAATTTTCAAAATATTTGTGAGTCTTTATCAACTATGGTGCTGTTTTCCTGTGATTTAGATTTGTGATATTCCTCATTTGAACGAAGATACCAGCCTTTGTGACGTAATTGAGCCTGAAAATTCAACCCTACCCTGTTGCTTTGTTGAACGATCACAACAAGACAGAGCCACGTTTAATGAATTGTTGATCGTTTCTCATATCCAAAAAATAAGATTTACTTTCTCACGATTTCTTTGTTTTTAGTTGGCAAACTCCTTGCCACACTGTGCGTCATATCCGGGGTACTCATCATCAGCCCCCTGCTGCCAATCGTCTACGCCAACTACGCCCGGCTGTATCACCTCGACTCGGACCCCTCCCAGGAGACCAAGGGCAATAACAGCAGTAACAGTGACAAAGGGACCGGTCTGCTTGAGATATCAGGTGTTAGTGAATCGCGGACTCCTTAGGTGCTAGTCGTTATTTCCATACTACTCGTTATTACTACCTTTACCACGTGACCTCAGACGTCCGAGCGCTGGGAGAAAAAGGGCGATTATTTAGAAGAAAAGGCTTCAAGTTTAATGTTTAAATCATGAAAATGTCAAAATCCAAACGCTTTTAAAACTAAACTCATCACCAAGGGAAAACGTTTGGATTTTGACATATTTAAAATATTTTTTTAAATTTTAGCTTTTTTCAAGTTTTATCGGTTTGACTTTGCGCAATTTTTAGGATAAAAACTTTGATATTAACTAATTAACCGGTCTGCATAATATATCAGGCGCTGATGAACCACGTACTTCTTGGGCGATATTCGTCACTACTATATTACATATGCTATACTACGAGCTCGCTGTTACTGTTGTACCACGTGATCTCAAAACGAGGGGCAGAAAAGGAGAAACTTTAGACATTTATCCTTGGCAATTATCTAAATAAGTTTTGGACTGCTATAAGAGTGGTTTCTACTCGAGTACGTGTTAATTGGAGCCTTGGCATTTGTTTAATTTTCATCATTTACAGAACATTTGCTTTCCATTAGCAAAACAAAAAGCAACTTCATACTAAATATTTGTGAGTTTCTTTAACTGTTTCTTTGGGAGAGGAGGGGGCTTGGGCGCTTTTACGACGCTGAACGCGTACGCTTATTAAAGTTTGGGCGAAGGGGTTGTTACTTATGCATGATTGTGCGCTTATTCGAACTAATAGAGTAAAACTAATACAGTAGTTAACCAGTTTGCTTGTCCTGGAAATCAATGCTTCTTAACAATGGGTATCGCGCTAACCTTATTCTGTTAGCTATGACTGTGCTACGTGAAGTCAACCCGTTCCGATTAGGTGGGAGAGGGGCGTTAATAGCGCGGACCAAATGATACGATGTTCCGTCTGCTTGCAAGACATCTCATATCCGTGAATATTGGATTTAACCGACAAGTGCGTGGGAACCGTTTTCAAGAAGACGCATCACATTGTTCTCATGTGGATCCACTTTCTGGTGCGTTTTCGCAATGATGCGTGTTTGCCGAAAACGCTCAGCGTCTTAGTGTGGACAGAAGATCTCAACGCATCGAAATGTATGCTAGTGTAGTCAGGGCTTTAGTTTGCTGAAATGGCGATTTAAATTAAATACTTTATTAAAGGATACTTCTGCACGGACAAAGTAATATTTAAAAATTTTTGTCGGGCCTCCCTTTCGAAATTTGGCTAGCTCATGCTTGCCGGAGATTTTACTGAGAAATTGAAAAATCTCTTCACGTTCTACATTGACGTCTGGTTGTCCTCGATTCAATGCTTCCCTTGTCCTCTATTAACAGTCTCACTTTTTGTTTGGTTACCACCGATCACCCTTGATCATCCCTTCGAAACTTTTCATCACAAAAATACTGAATCATAGGGGTAAAACGCAGTTTCTTGTTGCACAGACTGTGCGAGAAAAAGCAGCCAGCAAATGTACTGCACCCCTTAGCACCAGCCTCGAATTCACGTTAGTGTTCGCGGGAACTGACACGTAATTCGAAAGTGGTTCATTTGACTTCCTTTGAATTATTGCTACTGGAACCGTATATTTTAAGACAAGTATACTGCATCAAATCAAACGCTCTTTTCCTTGAATTTGACCAGTTATGGTAAATGGAGCGACACTGATCTGGTAGGTGGAGTTCGTCCAGGTGGGAGGGGGTGGGGGATGGTCGCTTATAGGTTCGGCCGGAAGAGTTGCGTCCAGGCGGTTATCCAAAGAAAACTCATGTCTGGAGCTAGTGCGTTTGGTTTTCTTTTTCCCTGCTGGATGTTGATTAAACCTTCTTTGGAATATGTAGAGGTTGACGGCACGGCTCCGTCTCTGACAAGCCCAGCTCACATTTCTTGAGTTAAACTAATCACAAATTCCTAGGTCATATTTTCGGAAGTTTATCGCACTGAGCAAGTTTAATTATCTCTGACAAATGCTGCAAAATTTTTGTTCGCTGCAAACAGACTGCCAATATATTGTAAGTGAAGGGGTTAACAGTAAGGTTTAGCCGCTCGGTACGAATAAGCCTAATAAATCTTTTTTTGTATCTTCATTTGATAAAAAAGATGTTCCGTGTTACAACGTACAACATCGCTCATCAAAACACATACTAAGCTATACTAAAAACTGAAAACTATGTTGGACCTAATTATAAAGCTTTGCGAACTAAACTATCTTTTTTGGTTAAACATATGGTTAAATATCAATTTGTTTACATAGATAGCCGTAAAACTCTAGGTATTACATTAAGAGCGTGCACATTGTCTGTTTTGGAGATGGTAGCAACAGTACCTTTTTTGGAGGAATGTATCGGGATTCAGCGGTTGTTTATCTACATAGCTAGCTTTCTTGAATATTAATTTTACAACTTTGCTCATGTAACAGGTCTTAACGAAAATGGAGCAAGAAATGAAGTGACGCAAACGGCGTCTGCCTAAAAAATGCTGTGTTATACTATTAAGGAACATTTTTCGGTAAAAAGGCAGATTTCAGTTAATTTTGAAACATCGATGAAACATCACAATCTTCTGCTATTGTAAGCTAGTTGTATAGGTGTAATGCACCTGTTTTTAGAACAAAGCCTTCGAATAAGAAATGAGCTCTAGGTTCTAAAAGGTTCTAACGGCGTGAAAAGTAAAGTCAATAGAATTCCCTTTGTTTCATAGCTTACGTAAGGCAAACCGAGTTTTCGAAATACTATTGGTCACATCTCGGTTATGATTATGTTCCCTTTAATAGTAACTTTGGAGTTCTGCCTATAAGAGAGTGAGTTAGTGAGTGAGTAAAGAACACCATGATTATCAAATTCCTTGATGATGTTTTGATCAACTTAATACAAAAAGTTCCTGGAGGGAAGCAGGGCACCACTCACCCAGCCATAGATTTACATTCCCCGAAAGTCCCAGATACGATGCATTCAAAATACTCTTAATTCAGTCCAGCCCTTATGATATCCAAGCAGACCAACTAATTCTTGTTTCAAACTGGAACACAACAAATGGAGTACCAAGCTACATAAATTACTGAAAGCCTAGCTCTACTTTGCTTCCTATTAACGTGGAAACACCAAAAATACACATACATGACACAAACAACAACACTAAGATGAACAAGAAAACAGTTACTACAATTTATATTAAGATAAAAACCGACTGTTTTGAAAAACATCACAGTAACGTAGTTGGTATATCAAAGAGGGCGAAAATAGAATAGATAATTAGCGGTAGAAATTTGCCGCGCCAGTGGTAAATAAGTTTAATATCAGGGAAAAACATATTTTGAGAAAATCTCCGGCAGAACGTCTAAATTCCCTCTTACTTTTTAATTTGCCTCTGCTGTTTTTGAGATTGCCTTCTTCATTCAGTTTAACTGGGTTTTTTCCAGTGATGTGAACAACTGATTTGGGATTACTAATTTTTTAGAAGAAATGGTCCATGCAGCTACGTGCGTCAATCAAATTCTGGAAGTACGTAGGAAGTTGGTTGAGGACGAGAGAAGTGCTTGAGCATATTTCTACAGCAAAGTGAGCAGGACAGAAAATGTGTGTGAGTGGGGGGAGGGGGGGGTAAGTTTTTGTTGGTGAAACAGCGATTCTCTAGGTTGGCAACTTTGCAAGAGTAGAAACAAGTTTAACTTAATCTTTAGAGTTGAACTTACCTATTTTATATTAATCAGCTTTTCCGTGAAAAATAGTTGAAAACCAGGCAACTGATTAATCAAATACACGTATATTAAGGAAACCAAAATTATTTAAGGTTAGGTGGAAGTATTAGTCGCCATTCTCGATGAGGCAAATACCAGTCGTAAACCAGTTTGAATGACCTTCATTTGTTGTGTTTTTCACTTGTAAAACAAAACTATAACAGCAATTTTAAAAAATCTTTGAGATCAAAATGTCGTTTTTCCAACTATAAAATCTATGTGCAGATCCGATCAACTTTTCTATCAAATTGCCATTTCAATCCAACAAATAATACGTATAAAACTTTTTCTCTTTCTTACAACTTTAAAATTAACTAAAAGCACTTCAAACTAAAGGTTTAACGTGCGTATGAACTGGGTAAAACGGAAGACAGTGAAGCCTTGTTCTGCACCCAAGTTGCTTTGCGCGCACTGATAATTAACCGCATCACAAAGACAGAGTAGTAATTTCAAGTGAGTTTGTTCTTATAGAGAGCTGGAGTGTGCAGATATCCTACTCGCAAACTTGCCCTAAACTCGTTAAGAATCTGCTGGGGATTATGGGTTCGCCATTAACGAAGTTAAAGAATTTGAAAAGTCCTTTTCATAAACCAAAGTGGTTTCAAAGAAGAAACAAGGTGGGGCCGGTTAAGGTACGTAAATGCAGCTCGACGAGAAACAAATCGGTTTTGTGTGTGCGCGTGTCATGCTTCTCTTTCTTAAAGTTGTGGCTCTTTTTTCAACTTACAATACAATTAGTAAAACTTGAAAGCTGTCTCTTGACTTGCTGAACCAGAGAAAACTGAGATCGCTCCACGTTGCTCTTGAATCACAATTGCGAAATTGGTTTAATTTCTTTTGGAAGACAAAAAAATCAGAATAACTCCTCAAAATCTTGATACCCTATCTCAGTTCTGTTTTAATCACTTCCATATAAATTTGCTTTTAAAACTATAAACTATTGAAATTTTTAAATTTTTTGAATGAGAAAAATTGATACACCGCACTAAAAGGGTACTTGATTATATAGTTCTAAAAACATATTGTAAAATAGAATTGGAATGCAGAGGGGAAGTTATCTCATTTTCGTATAATGAACAGGAAGAAACACGACGTACTAAATAGGAGTTATACTAAATATTGTACTTCGTCAGGTTAAACCATCCTATGTAGTTGTGTGCATGTGGGAGAGGTCTATAATGCACCATCAAACTAGAAACGTTCCTTGAGTGTCTTTCAAGTTTAAAGGTCTGAAACGGATTGCACGAGTTTTGACTAAAAACTATAATGTAGAAGGTAAGCATTCGAATTGCTAACTGCTCTCCGAAGTAGTCATGACAAGAAAAAGTTATTAAACTTGTTAAACTCAATAAAAGAATTAGAAAAGAAAACGTTATGAATCACAATTACGCAGTTATCAAACTTTGGGTTTCTTAAAGAATTACGACATACGATGTGTAGTTTAGGCTAGCTTAAAAGAAGGAAGAAGAAAGCGAAGAAGAAGAAAACAAAAGAAGTAAACAAGAACAAGGAGCAGACGAAGATTACTAAAGGAAGAACAAGAAGAAAATAAAGATAAGAGAGTCTGTAAAATAAGAACAAGAACAATAGAAAAGAAGAAAAAGGAACAAGCACAAGAAGAAGAAAACGGACTTTATCGTATGTTGGTTTAACAAACGTTTAGCTTTTCAGCTATTGTATTTCGAAAACAAGAATATCATAATGCTTGAGTTTCTTTTCGCCTTGAGCCCGTGCTGCGGAATCCAGTTTACGAGTCTACACGTGCTTGCAGTATGTACATTCTAAACCTCGTTCTTTTATTTTTTAACGCAAGTAAAAAGTTTAAAAAAAACCGCGCAGTATTAAACCAAATTAAAGGAAAACTCAGGATGGGTTCCGGAAAACTGAGGTTTGTAAACGTTGAGTAAAAACTGCCACTTATTTTAAAATGTCTGAAAGAGCTGGAATCCGAGTGGACGCTCTCACTCGCAGTTTTTCCAACCTTCTTCAACAAAGCTGCAAGACTCGTGGGATATCGAAAGGGAGCAGGATGTCAAACAGAAAGGTTTCAAATGTACTGCGTGAGCTGATGTTATTCCCATAAAATATTAACTACCTGAGCTGAAACAGATTCTTTTGTAATTTGGTTCGCACTTCTCCTTTAATTACTGAAAAACTCCCGGAAAAACGGTGTATTTTCCTTGTAATTCCGACCTGGAGTTTTTCCTTGAAACTGACTGTTGAGAATAATTTACTATAAAAAACAACTTACTTGCAGTTTGCTGAAGCTTCTGAAAATTTTCAATTGGTTTTAGGGTGGACTCAATTACAAAAAGTATTTAAGATGTTTTTGTCCTTTTTCCATTGAAAAAGTTGCGAAACCAATTTTTGTGATGGCGTGGCTGCTTATTGAATAGTTTACTGCTAATATGACTGCAATTTTATAATCACCAATCAGTACGAAATATGCAAGAGGCTCTACACATAGCCTAACTCGGGCCTACAGCTGGTACTGAAAAATGAGGTAACTAACTAACTATCACGTCTACCATGGGGAACATCTGAAATTTTGTATTCATCAATCAGCGGGGACCATGCTTTAACGACGTAAAAAGGTCTCCATTTTTGGAGTCAAAACCATTTTGAAAGGAACAGGGCGAAACCCGTTATAAAGGTGAGTGCAGGTCTGGCGAAAAGCAGAAGTGGATTGTGAGTGAATGGCGACTGTCACATGCACAGTCAATAATAATCTAATAATAACATATAGTAATAAGTTTAAAATGTTTCAATGCGCTAAACATACAGCACAAAATTTTAAAAAATAGAGTTAAATAAGTAGAATTTCTTTAATATGAGTGAATTTCTCTTTCGAGTCTATTTATACATAAGAAGTTGAATAGCTTCGTTTAGTAATCATAATTGGCTCTAACTTCTCCAAAACTCAATTAAGAAACTGCTTGT
>JAOBRG010367115.1:0-12089 GCA_027574985.1 Umimayanthus nakama | reverse complement strand
TACTACTACTACTACTACTATTGCTGCTGTTACTACTATAATCACCCTTAATTTATATATATTATTTCTCTAATTATTACTAATACTATTGCTATTACTATTGTTATTAATATTGCTTTTACTTTTACTACTGCTATTACAATTACTACTACTACTATTTGTATTGCCATACACTACTACTGCGGCAACTGCTTCTACCGTTACAACTACTTCTACTGCTATTAAGTACCACCACTACAACATTTACTACCACTTTTACTGCTACAACTACTAAAACTATTACAACTAATATTAATACCGTCATCAATATTATTTTTTCCACTGTTACTTATACAACTATTACTATTTCTACTACTACTGTTATTTACTACTGCTACTACTACCACTGCTACAACTACTACTACTCACTATTACTATTACTGCTATCACTACTGCTACTATTACTACTTATGCTATTACATCTAATACTACTACTACTATGCCGTTACTACTAGTACTACCACTAATGTAACTTGTTCTACAACACGTTTCCTAGTACTACTGGAGTTCATCTCTGATAACTATAAACCAATACAAATTCTCTTGCTTATTGTTTGTGTGTATTTAACAACATATACAAGCTTAAAATATAAACATCGTCAGAGTGGGCAAGATTGTGGTAAGAGGGAATTGAGTTTAAAACTAATAACTGTAATGACAAACACGCTCATAGGTCTGGATTCCGTAATAAACTTTAATGAGCTTCGATGATAAAAATAGTATAAAAAATTTAAATCAGTCTAACGTAATATACTGTTTGTAATCTTTGAAAAAGGAAAACACTTTGAGAAAATCGCACAGTTTAAAGCAAGAAAAGTGAGCAAAAATAAAAGTAATTGAAAAAGATTAGGTGATTTCATTTTCTGGGCAGGTAGTTTTGAAATAATGTTACTACGAAGAGAGTCAAACGACAACAGCCATTCTGATCATTACACACACTTAGCAATCTCAACATCCCAGAAAATTGAATTTTTCATACGAACACAAATAGTAAGCATTTTGCAATCACGTTTTTTATTTTCCCGAGACAATCAGTATCTTCAAAACAAAGTGATGGGTTTTTATTGGGGAGCTGTTTGAGCTGTATTAGAGATAACCGGCGCCAAGTTATCCCTAATACAGCTCCGTAGAGGTGACTGGCGCCAAGTCACCTCTACAAGCTCTTAAGTAAAGAACTTCTCATCCCGGGAAAGGAGATTAGTATGTAGCGGATGTTTTTATAGGCTATCAATTGATTTGGTGCGAAATGGTTGTATGCTAGTGTGGTTGATCATCACGGACTGACACGGTGTGGCTATTAATGATCGTGAAAGAAAACTAAACAATTTACTAATTGAAAAAGTATAGACATGGCCGGTAAGCATCATCAGAATTAGGCAGTTAAAGCATTTCTGTAAAGAGCAACTGTGCGATCTTCCTAAGTGTAGTCTTAATCTTAGACGTTATTTCTAACTATATCCAATTTTTTGTTTATCAAAATAAAATAAATGCAATTTTCTAATTACTTGTTCGAACGGCTCTTCAGGTTTGAAGGAGTAAAAAGAATTAGTTATAAGATTCAACACCTGTTGAGGGAAACGTTTTAAGCTTCAATACAAACAAAAACATATAAAAAGCCATAAGACTTTGTCCAAAACTACTGGTTGTTTTTTCCTAAAAATTAACCAATGATTGAAAAAGTTGCGAAGCCTTAGTCAAAAGTATAGCTTGTTTTAGCCAAAAGATATCGTAAAAATGGTTTTGATAAGGAAGTGTTAGCGAGAAAAAAACATAATAGATGAAAGTTTCAAATGATCAGTTAAGTAGCATTTTTATAATAAGTCACTAACGTTGAATCTCAAAAGTTTTGTTCAATGAAGATCTTTCATAAAAATATTGCTAAACGCAAGTGCAAAGAATTGTCTCTTTCAGACTTTGTCCAAAAATTACTGATTGTTTTTTTATACAAATTAATCAATGATTGAAAAAGTTGCGAAGCAATAGTCAAAAGTATAGTTTGTTTTGACCAAAATTTTTCGTAAAAATGTCTTTTAAGAAAAAAAGTGTTAGAGAGAAAAAATCTTAATAGATGAAAATTTCAAATGATCAGTTAAGTGGAATTTTTATATTAAATCACTGACATTGAATCCCAAAAAATTTTGTTCAATGTAGATGTTTTGTAAAAATATTGCTAAACTCAAGTGCAAAGAATTGTCTCTTTCATTGAAGTAGTAAAGATCGCATGTAAAATATATTAAAAACTGCTGTCAATAAGCTATAGAGATGAATCAATTATACTGTTTGGTATACGGAATGATGACCAGGGCCTGAAAGAAAAGAAAATACAGTGATCAATGAAAATACTTTCACCAAAGCGAATAAGTTGGCTGGTAGTTACATGTACGTATATTTAATGCAATCTACAATGGCAACACGGTATAGAATGAAAGGCAAACTACTTTCTGTAACTATTGACTGTGCATAGTAATAGAAACAAGGAATCAACAAGAGAGCGGGTACAACGTACCTTTCAGACCCTGGAGGGAGCGCCCTGGGCGCTGTAGTATTTGCTGACGATCGAGTGGGCCGCTGCAATCCCGTCGTTCAGCGAACAACGCCTTGTAACGAAAAGATCAAATGCAATTACACAATGCCAAGAGAACACTCGGTGCTATAGACTTTTTGAAGGTCTTGTTACCAGATCAAGGTAGCCTCCAGTCCAAAAATATTTGAATTGAGATTGTCATTGGGCATGTTTTAAACGCCTTTGCAACTAACCTTTCGTAAGACGAAATCAACTGTAACTCGAACAGATAGCGAATGCCTGTCAACTATCACGGAAAAAATTGAGCTTTAACAAGTATAGTGTTACTTTTTATCATTCTTTATGGCTTTTAAATTGCAAAGTGTACGTCTTCAACGATTTTACTTTGGAAAAATATATCTTGAGAAGTTTAATTTTTGTAAGCCTTGTATCAATCTTTATAGAATTTACAAAGAAAAAAAAAGAAAAAATTTATTCAAAATGAAAGTGAATATTGTTTTTTATTGCAGAGTATATTTCTTTAACGATTTGTAAATGGAAAAAATATTTCTTGCGAAACCTTAAGATAGACTTCTTCTTTCTAAAGACGTTTTTATATATTTTTATCTGTTTCTTTCTGGGTATTATTTACGTAGCAGACGTTCAAAACATTGCTTTTTTTCAAAAAAAAGGTTAAAACCCCTTTAATTTTTCTGGTTTTTTTCTGGATAAAAAGATTCCAACAGAAAAAATATTTTCTCACCTCCCGGATGTTGCATGGCGCACGGCTGCTCGAGTGTCAGCAATTTTCTTGGTTTGCGCTTTCTGTTCATCGCTTTCTACAATCACGGATCTCGAGAATTGAATTTGGTTGAGAAGCGAAGTTTCGTTTTGGGCAGAGGATCCGCGGCGAACCACCTATAAATCACGTATTTTTTAGAAAATAAATTTTTCTACAGCTTGTTGCTGTGAACAAACACTATTTTTGTCTATCCAAAACTGTTGAAGATCCACTAACTAGATTTACCCGCAAATTCCGAAAATTAATTTGGATTGTGAAAGAATGAAACACAAAGAGATACTGCAGTCGTGTTATTTGTACTGGGAACCAGGTGTTTTGCAGCGCAGTTTGGTAATAATTAGCACCGAAGTAACCTTTTCAAAGGCTTACGTTATAGTGAGCGAGCGAAGCGAGTTCAATTTGCTGTCTTTGATAAGTTTACGAGTGCTGATTAATCCCAAGTTGCACAAACAAAACATTTGACTACTTGATATTTATATGAATTCAGTGAATCAGTGAAGAACTGGTAATGAGCACGAGACACATGAAATAAGAGTTAAACTTACGAACAATCTGCGTATGCACACGTCTCAATTTGGCAAAACTTCAGTTGTGCACACAGAAAAGTTTAAAAAAATTCATGAAAAGGACATCAAATAAATAAAAGTAATCATACAACTTTGAGTGCAATTAAGAGTTATTTTGCACGAGTAAGTTTTTCAAAAAGAATCGAAATTAGCGAGCCGGCAGGGCAGGTAAAATTTGAATTTTTTGAAGAATCACGTGTGCAAATTGACTTCAAATTGAGCGGAGAGTGCAAAACAAACATTACGACAAGTTTCCGAAATTTTAGGAAATTTCGGAAAAATCGTTAAATGAAGCAAAGTGCTAAAAACAACCTTCCAGCATTTTTAATTTTTTTTAAATATTTGGAAATTGTCAGAAGCCTTCGAAAATCTTCGGAAAGCCTCCGGGAAAAAATCAAAAAATGTCGGAAAGTTCACAAAAGGATCTCCCAACACTTTTTCAAAACTTTCGAAAATCTTTGGAAGCGTTTGGAATTGCTCCGAAAACTTCGGAAACCAAGCTGGGACAATTTTCGAATGTTAACGAAGGTTTATGAAAGCTTTTATAGTGTTCCAATCTCTTACAGCTGTAGACTGAATAATTGAAAACTTTGATTTATAGTTTGCACTGGATTAACACTTTTTGTGCTGGTGTTACTCCTTAACTGCACTGCTCTCAGCCAATCAGAATTGAGTGTTTTTTCATATCTGTTGTTACCTTGAAAACATTTTTCAAACAACCGGTTTTCACAGCTGTAGAAGTTAAAAGTCCAGTCTGTGGCACATTACAGCCTTAGTCCAGCTCCGCAGCTATTTTAAAGGCATTTAGCTTGACAATCGTTGAAAGTAAACGAATACCTCTATCTTTCTAAAGATTCCTGCTTGTTGGACTGGATTATAATAACCATTTTTGCAAAAATGGGTTTGGATTTGTCTGAGATTACTAGTAGCTGCACTTATAAGGCTTGAGTATTGACGGTCTTAACGCTGTTCAGTTTAATTTACCTGAGGCAAAACTTTGGTGTTGTGGTTGGTAGCTTTTTATGTCCTGAATATACTTTTTGCCAGTTGTTGTGACTTATAAAAGTTTTTTTTTCCACTTTTATTAAAGCTTCATTGATTTTGTTACTGAATTCGGCAAAACTGGCCAACATTAGTTGTACTAGTAGTTAATACGCATCTTATCACAGCTGTCATGTGTAAAAGTGGTTATCCAATTACTGTTTTTGTAGACTGAAGCACGAAGTATTTCTTTGACAATTTCATAAAACTTTTTATGGAAAATGAGGTTCTCTAGCAAAACTATCATCTGTTGAACTGCGGCCAACTGGTATTTCATAATATTCAAGAAAATGAGTGCAAGAGGCATTTAATAATTATATTGACCTGACCAAGAAGTACATTAATTTTGGTTACCTATACATTAAACTTTTCAGTATCATCGCTATAGTGAACTTAGGACGAAGTGTAGTGTGTTTTTGGAGGTAAGTTTGTTATTTCTTGGTAGACCACTTAGTTTTACCAGATTAGCATATTTAAGAAATCGGGCAGACTTGTGTGTGTGTGCGTTGGGGAAGGGGGGAGGGGTGTTTTTGGATTCTATACCTGTCGTTTTGAGTGAGCACGATGGTTTTTCTTGCTTTGTTCCCTGCTTGGACGAATGGTCGTCTTTGCAAACTCAAGTTGTTCGACCAGCGATCCCCTTCGTGCTCCCGATTGAATCACTTTCAACTTCTCTCCTCGCAGCTTTTCCTTTTTCAGTTCATCTTCACTCTTCAGAATCACATCACGGGCGAATTTGAGGTCGTCAACGAGAGAACTGCGCCTCCTTCCGGAGACGGAGCGAACTACTTTCACCCTCTCCTGTCTCTTGCGCTCTCTGCGTTTCTCTTCCGCGTTTGACAGAATGACATCCTTGGCAAAGTGGATGTTGGTTCCCAAAGAACTGTTGATAGGAGAGGAATGAATCACGCGGATCTTCTCACCGCGTTTCTTTTCTTGCTTTCTCTCGGTCTCAGATGGCAGGATGACATCCTTGGCAAACGACAGCTGATCTTTCAATGAGCACCTTCTCTCCCGAGTAGCCTCTTTGATGACCTTTGTTCTTTCGTGTCGTCTTTTATCGGCTTGTCGATCTTCCTTGCTCGGCAGGATAACACCTTGAGCAAAGGAAATGTTTTCTTGGAATGAACCATTTGAGTGCTGGCCTATTACTTTCTTCTTTTGTTTTCGAACCTTTTCATCCCTCCTGTTTTCATTGCTGTCCATAATTATGGACCTTGCAGAAGAAAGCTCCTCCTGAAAAGACTGTCGTCGGCCGTTCGAAATTTGGTGAATTACTTTCAACTTCTCCCTGCGTTTTTGAAGTAGCCTTAGCTCGTTGTCATCCTCCATTATCACTTCTCGAGCAAATGAAATAGCTTCGCTCATAGACTGCTTTCTTCCAGAATATCGTATCTTTGCGATATTTTTGGCACGTTGCAATTGTCTTGCTTTATCCTAAAACAGGACAATCCACATTTAGTTACTAACAACTACTTGTCCCAGAGTTTTTGGTTACTATTAATGAACTTAAATTCAAGTAACTTCGGATATATTGCAAAGGATAAATACGTGAGACCATTCTAATTTTGCTGTGAAACGGGCCTGAAACGAGAAGCTGTAGAACTTTTTTAACAACTGAACTATTATAACAAGTTTTCTTGTTTTGTTTTTATTTATTTTCTAAGTTGCAAATATCAAGTGTTTTCAACTATTGATATAGGTATTTTCAAAACACCAAGTTCGTGGGTTCCATGGCAAGTTGTTGTTTTGAACGACTTCTAACTTTGAAACGGCATTGACACTCCAAGGGCTTTTTGGGTTAAAACTTGAATCTTTGAAGCAATCAAGCCGAAACTTGCATTTGATACCCTCAATGTAAATAAACTTACGGGAAATGTGGAGTTGTTGGAAATGACTAAAAATGAATTCATACTTAAACTAACAACCCATCCTAAAGTTCGGACTAACCGTTTCACTATTTTGTAAGTCTGAGCGTGTGTAAGATACTGATTCGATTCCTATCCCTCCCGAGTAGTTCAGTATAGCTTCGCCGCTCTAAAGCACAAAACATGGTTAATAACTCAAGTTGGCAAGCTATAACCATTTTGTTTGTTGATGATCTGACAAAACGAAATCATAGACGAAGCAGGAAAGATGACTAGCATTTCGAGTCTGACCTTTTTGTAGTCGTCGTAACTGATGATCCTTGGTTCCTCTGAGAGCACGGGGTGGAATGTGAGAAAGCGAGTAGATTGCGGGGAATCCCACTGGCCAAATTGGTACAACTTCCCTGAGGCACTCAAGTACGGTCCTGACTTTCGTTTGTCTCCAACTACAACAACGTCATTTAAAAGTTCGTGCCGCTTCTTCTTCCTGAAAATGGAAATTGATGTCGAAGAAAAATATTTTTTTTCTTATTTTTGGTAGAAAACTAAAGTGTATGCTACAAACATAAAAACTTCAGTATACAGCACCCGTTATTTTTTTCGGCGTTTTTTTTTTTTAATAAATGAGACATTTCTAAAACGTTATGTCCTAAAAACACACATGACCGTAGTTTCTTTGAATAAACGCCGCAGCGTTTATTAACTTTTTCATAATTTGAGCGCGGTGTTTAATCGAGGGCGGCGTTTATTCGAGGGCGGCGTTTATTTAAAGTTCTGTTTCTTTTTTAAACAACCTACCTTAACTTTACTTTAAAGGTAGAAAAAATATACAGTTCTTTAACTGGCTGTACCGATCAAGCTTTACAGATTTAAAATATGAACTTGTTTCGTATGTAAACGCCTAAGAAATCAATTAAATTCAATGTTGTGCCTTTCTCTCTGTACCTTTCAAACTTTTTAAAATTACAGGATGTGGCGTTTATTTCGAGGCGGCGCCTATTCGAGGATATACGGTAAATCACATTTTCAAAAATACTGCACCTCAACATCTTAACAAAAGTATGGAAAAAATCTTCAACCCAGCTAACAGGTTTGTTAAAAAAAAAACCTTCAACGACCGAGAACCTGGAAGTATTAAATAGAGGGAAACCAAATGCCGTATCCAACAGTTTATAGCATTTGATTTCCTCGGATTTAAAAGAGTCAACCGACAGAGCAATAATAACTCAGACAATGAAAACGTATCACCTAAACTGGTTTTAAATTCAATTTAACTTGTAATATTAATTGCTGTTATTAGTTTTTTGAGTTGCCAGTCTTCGCACAATTTCGGAGCACAATCAACGCAGGCTAACATCATGCATGATTATTAAGTTATAAGTGTTTACAAGTTAATGGTATATTTGTTTAACCAAAAGTTAAGTGGAACTGATTTTGACACTCGATATTTAATGATATTTTTTCTACCATACCTGGTCACCAAGCAATAAAGAATTGCAGCGGCAATCATACATATGACGATGATTGCAACGACTTCAATACCAGTCATCATTTGCCTTTCAGTGATCATAATGTAGTTGTGGTGGACTTGGTGGCCGGTTGGATACGGCTGAAGTGACTCTAAGAGGTTGTAAAAACGACAAATAAGAAAAGGTGCATCAAGGTTTTCTTCATACTTGGCTTAAAGCTACAACTATTGATTATCTTTAATCAAGATTATAAATATATTTATTACTTTTTTGATAGTAAAGATTATTTGACAAATTATTAATAAGAAACCTGCATGTAACGAAGCTGTTTCAATCATTTATAGCGTTTTTGTAGTCATAGTGAATGTAGTCACTATAAACAAGAGAATGACGAGACAGGATAGGTCGACACAGAGGAATGCTAAAAGTATTTGCAATTAGACAAACTTGTACTGCAAAGCAAGGCTAACACCAGAAAAGCAAAGAAAATAAAAAAACATGGAAAAACAAAAATCAAGAGAAGCTTGAAGCGAAGAGAACAATAGTGAAAACAACAGAAGATTGGAAATGTGAAGAGAAGAACAGAGAACAGAAGAGAAGGGAAGAGAAGAAATAAGAAGAGAAGAGAAGAGAAGAGCAGAAATTAAAAGAGAAGAGAAGAGCAGAAGAGAAAAGAAATAAGAAGAGAAGAGCAGACAAGAGAAGAAATAAGAAGAGAAGAGAAGAGCAGACAAGAGAAGAAATAAGAAGAGAGGAGAAGAGAAGAGCAGAAATTAAAAGAGAAGAGAAGAGAAGAAAAGAAATAAGAAGAGAAGAGAAGAGAGGAGAAGAGCAGACAAGAGAAGAAATAAGAAGAGAAGAGAAGAGCAGAGCAGAGCAGACAAGAGAAGAGAAGAGAAGAGAAGACAAGTCAAGACATGCAAGACAAGATAAGAGTAAAAAGTAAAGAAAAAATACAAAGGTTAGAAAAAAGATACTAATTGTTGAAAAAAGTGAAAAAAGGAGAAAAATGGAGTGAAAAGAAATGAAAGGAAAAAATGAAGTAAAGAGATAAAAGACTAGAATAGAACACAAATCAATTGGAAGAAAAGTAACGAGAAAGAAGAGGAAAATAAAAAAGAAAAGGAAAGGAAAGGAATGGAAAAAAAAGAAAAAGAACAGAAAGGAAAGGAAAGGAAAGGAAAAGAAAAAAAAAGGAAAGGAAATGAAACGAAAGGAAACGGAAGGAAAGAAAACGAAACGAAAGAAAACGAAAGGGAAAGAAAACCTAAAGTCATCTATTAAAGGTCTTTTCGTAGATTATAATGTTCTCTTTAATATTCTTTCGATAAAAAAACATTGAAATTTTTAAACCGCAAAAAGTCCTTACTAAGCACCGTCCATAGCCAGCCAGAAAAGCTGCAGTAACTATGATAAGAGTTGCCAGTATGTTCCAAATATTCCGCATTAATCACCTTTTTTTCGTTACTGAAACAATGCATTGTATTTCTCGACACTTTACGCAGATGTGCAGTTAGGATGGAAAGTAACCGAGTTATGCAAATCATTCAGAACTTCAGGTTTGATGACGTTTCGACCAAATACTTAACGAACTTCGCGGAACGCGCGCGCAATTAAGATTTCCAATTCATTATACTTAAAGTTTGTTCTTGACTTCAATTGATCACGTTGCTCGGTATAGATTCCGCTCGTCCTTTGCTCTTGTTTTGGTCGGATCAGACTCGTACATTTGATTAAGTTTTCCTAAACCTCAACTAAAGTTTCCAATCAAAATTCCGCTAAAAAGCTGCAATTAGTACAGAAAAGATTTAAATTTTATCAAAAATGACTTACTTGCATTTGTAAGAGCCACATCAGGAAGAATAAGGCCAAAAAACACGACCCAAACATATATTTCTTTCAAGAAATTTTGAATTTTTGCTTTACACATACTCATGGTGTTTCTTGTCACAAGAGTATGAAAAAATGAGTGATGATCAGATGACGTACTACGTTTTATTTATTCACTTACAATTAATCATTGACCAAAACTCTCGAGTACTAATGACTAATTACGACTAATTACGATAGCCCACGAAGATCAACGACTAACGACGATTATTAACAACTGCTGACGACTAATGGCTTTTCTGATTCTAAACATCTGTGTACAATTACTGCAGACTAACTTCAATTGCCGAACAGTAAAATGCTTAGTTTCACCTTTTGAGGATGGATTACGATTACTATCAGCTGTAGAATACTGTTTCAACTAAGACTACTAAGGATTCTGATTGACCTCAGAATACGGCGGTTATCCTAAATTTGCGCTTGCGCTAGGACTGCAGCGAAAAATTACGACTAGTTGGGGACGGACCAGTTAATCTCGTGGAGAGGGGAATGGAAAAGGAATTCTGAGCAATTTTTTTTTGCTGCTATAAAAGGTCTGCCAAAAATTTTTTCTGGGCATGTGCCGTGCAATGTTTTTATAGTATTTTTTTTCGGAATGGAAGGCGGGGGATTAAAATTGGGTCTATGTGTGTTTCACTACAATAAGAATTCTAATTTAGTAAATAAATAAATATAGGGTTAAAACTATTGCGTCAGAAATTAAAAAATACGGTTCTATTTTCAGATACATTTTCTGTTTTTCAAAAGAAATTCCTGTAACCTTAATAGTGTGTTTATAACCAGCTGCCTTTATTGATGCGAACTGGAGCAGGTGTAATCAAATATGCGGTTTTTAACGTTTTGAATAGATTTCAAACCTATTCAACAGTATAGATTGTACGATCGCATTGACATATTGATATATGTTTTGGGTGCAATTGAGTAATTGCTGGATGTGTAGTTTTAAGCATACTATAAAATTGCATTTTTTTAACAATACTGCGTGTGCAATTTTTTATGCCCTTTTAGTCCTTTCGGGGCACTGCAAAAAATGAGGTATAAGAAAAGCAATGCCGCAAGGAAAGACAAAAGATTAGAATAGAAGAAAAGAAAGGAGAAAAACGGAGAAAAGAAACGAAAGGAAAACAAAAGAGAAAAAAGGAAAGGAAAGGGAAGGGAAGAAAGGGGAAGGAAATGAGAGGAGAGAAGAGGAAGGGAAAGAAAAGAAAAAGAAGAGAAAGAAAAAGAAATAAAAGGAAAGGAAAGGAAAGAATAAAAAGAAAAGGAAAGGAAGGGAAGGGAAAGGAATGGAAAGGAAAGAAATGGAAAGGAAAGAAAAGGAAAAGAAAGATTTTTGTAGATTTGAAAGTTTTCATCAAAGTTATTTCGATAAACTGCATTAAAAGTTGAGCGTGTTTATTTAAACCGTAAAGCCCCTACGAGACTCCGACAGCCAGCCAGAAAAGCTGCAGTAACTATAATAAGAGCTGCCATTTCGCTTCAAGTATGTTTTAAATTATATTCCTCATTAACCTACATTTCTTCCTTACTGAAACAATACATTTTATTTCTCGACACTTTACGCAAACGTGCAGTTGTAATTGGAAGTGACCGAATTATGCAAATAGTTCGAAACTTCAGTTTTGGTGACGTTTTGACAAAATACTTAAGTGACTTCGCGGAACGCACGCGCAATGATAATTTCCCATTCACTATATATTCTTAAAGCTTTTTCGTAACTTCAATTGACCACGTTGCTCGGTATAGATTCCGCTCGTCCTTTGCTCTTGTTTTGGTTGGATCAGACTCGTACATTTGATTAAGTTTTCCTAAACCTCAACTAAAGTTTCCAATCAAAATTTCGCTAAAAAGCTGCAATTAATACAGAAAACATTTAAATGTTAACAAAAAATGACTTACTTGCATTTGTAA
>JAOBRG010367104.1:0-12090 GCA_027574985.1 Umimayanthus nakama | reverse complement strand
TGCGACCATGCACTATTACATTTTACTTATTAACCTCAGGGGAAGGAAAGATGTTGTTGCAACTTAGAGTATGGTTCAAAATAACTCGAAGAGACACAGTCAGCAATAAACATGTCATATGTTAAATATTGAAAAAGAAATAAAGAAAAATCAGACGAAAAACGAATAGAGTTAAAAGTATTCTACAGCTTTGAAATTTTTGGTACACGACCTAACGTTTTTCAGACATCAGTAGAAATTGAGAGAAGCGGTTTTGATCAATAAGACATTTTCATTTAAGAGAGGTGATCTGTATTGAGAGCAAAAAACTCACTTTCACCAATTCTTTCAGCGGCTGTTTAATACTAAATTATTGGTGTTTGTCAGAGGTTCAGGACCATGGTAACAATTTGGAGGTATTATAAAAAATCTATACCTGAACTCTACTAGTTAATTTGGTGTAAACTTGAAAAAGGAGTATAAAGATTGGGGTAAGGTTTAGTTTCCCTACAGCATGATTTTGCTTTATTTATCAATCATCTATGCAATCTTAGTGGCAAAAAAATATACCATATCAACTGCTATGGTCAGACCACAAATGTTTTCTTTCAATTTCAAAACCGATTAAAAGCAACACAGTAAAAATCCAGTCCGTGAAAAAGTCATACAAATACCTTGAAATTAGTTTTCATTGCCTACAAATCTAGTAATTGTAATTTGAAGTCGTAATTCAACACCATTTAAGCTAGCTACTCTCTCAAATGTCTGTTGTCTAAAATGTCGTAAATATTTGGGGTATTCAAACAGTTACGAGTTTCATAAGAGCTTGAGACTGCATGGTTTGGGGGTGGGGTACTAACGGCACCGCGCTTGTAGCTATCGATAACTTTTGGGAAAATCCACCAAGATGTATGTATGAATGTTATATGCGTGTAAGCACGATGCAAGCACGTATCCCCTGTATGCACGTATGTGTGTATGTAGGTGAATTGAAGCGTGCACTTCGAAAGCAAGATGATAGTGCTGTCCCTACTGATATCATAAATGAGCTGAAGTGTAGCGTATGCGGACGTCTTCTTTTGTCAAAGGCAGGTTTGGTTAACCATCTCAAATCACATGGGCAACGGCCAAGCGAAGAAGTTAACGAGGAGGTTTTTCCTGGACGTCCGCGAAACCTATCTGTCCTACATTTGGCTTGGTAAGCAAGTCGACCAGGGTTTGACTAGACACTCCAATATACACAAAGATTTTCGTCCATCGGAAACTTCAAACTACAGAAATTTCAAGTGTTACATCTGCCAACGTATGTGCAAGACCAAAGCTTGACTGAAAAGTCACCTGCGTGCACATGAACGGGCAGTGAACAGTTGAAGATATGGCATTCTTCTGACAGTAAATGGCAATAACTATGTATGTAGGTAGGTAGTTAGGTAGGAAGGTATAGGTAGGTGTGAATGTATATGTGAATGAATGCATTTATGTAACTATGTAAACTGCTGCTGACGCTTGCCTTAATTAATCTATCTCAGGCAATGCATCCTTAATGCATTTCTTCATTGAAGAAAGGTTTATTGTCTTTCATTGGACATTGAAAAGATTTACAACATTTCTTCCGTAATGTCGCTATCAAACTCATGTGCTTCAATCAATCCACTCTTATCCTGATCCATTTGATTAAAACTCTCAGAGAGATGTTGGTCGTGCATCTCTTTGCCAAAGTGAGCCTTCATTTCGACTTGGGAAATTTTCGAGTCATCATCAAGATCGATCTTGTTGAACTTCTCAATTGTGTAAGCGTTGTTTGGCTCCGGGCTTCTCTTTCGTTTGGTGTCAACGAAATCGCAGGTAATTTTTTTGTACACAAGAGGTACTATCCATTTTTTGCTAAGAGGTAAAGAAAAAAACTTTACTGTTTGAGTTCGTTACCAATTGGTAACAACAAAATTAATTATTCATTTATGAAAAGTTCCTTAAAATCATTAAAAAATACTTGTGAGAGATATATGCTATGCTAGGCAAGGAAAGTTACCAAGAACCTTTTCTTAAGTTAATTAATCTTTAAATGTAACTTAAGTCTTCATTTGACTAAAATAATTAGTGTTGATATTGTGAGGGACAAGATACCTTCGCATTTTTTAGAATGAGACTTCCTTTTGAATTTTTTTACTGATTTGAGGTTGGCGTTTTGCACGTTGTTAGATTTTGGTCATTTTTCAGTCTCTCGCAAGACGCAGTTGAAACAAATAAGTTAACCCCAGTATTTAAATAAAAACAACTGCTGCAGTGTTTAAAGAAGTAAGACCAGAAAATATTTTATTCCTATTCCGACAAAATTAAGTACCTTACCCCCAGCTCACTAATAAAAGAACTCGACAGGCTGGCTCCAAAACTTACGTGCAATGATGTTTTTGCCCAGATGGCGCTTTGAGACATTCGTCACTACAGTCACAACAGAACGCGTTACAAGATCCGCGTGAGCAGCAAGCGAAAGACGTTTTCTTCGAGCAATCCCCACAATATTTTCCATCGCAATCAACCCCGCCTGCATTGTGGCAGCACACGGCTTGTGTCTCTGGGGTAAACTCCATGAGGAACAAGACACAAAGAAGAACCCCCACTGAAGCCCGTACAATCATCATCATTTTGAGTGGATTAATATTGAGTTACTCTGAAGATTTCCTGCAAACAAAATTCAAACAGTTCAAGTGATAATGGCCAAAAAACATTTTTAAAAAAGAGTATGCATAAGAATTGGAAATAAGTCTTTAACTGAATGAAATAAGTGCTTCCCCAAATAGATAATTCAAAATACCTAAAATTGTTTTCTTCACCTGATAACGTTGAAGCAACTTGCACAAAATGTAGAAGGGCCAAGCAAGTCATATGCAAAAACTCAAGTTTTATTTTCAACAGTTTCATACTATGAACTATTTCAGAGCACTTGGATTTAGCGATTGTTCATTTATAACTGTTTAGTTACGCTTACATCTTATCACGAGAAATCCTAGTTTCGGCAGTAGTTCTTTTGTATTGTTGTTAGGAATGCAGTAATCAGTTATGAGCAAATTTGGCGCGGAACACCAACCACTCAGCTTTGTTGTGGTTTCTTTTGGTCATACAAGTGCTGAAATCAAACAAATTAATCGTCAGAGAACCACTGCAATAAAAAAAGTTGTGGCAAATGTATAACACGTGCTTCTAAAATCCCCTGATGAAAAAAAGAACTAAAAGTAAGTAATAACGGTGGTTGGATGAAAAAGATGATTTTGTGCATGTTTCTTACCTGGTTATCAGCTTAAGAGTTCCTCACCATGCCAATATATCAATCTTACGGCCTCGACTAAAATGAAATAATCTTGGCCAACATGGTAGAAAAAATTTCCTCTTTTATCATATTCAAACACATAGGCTGCCAATCAAATTCAATGAATGCGCTGTATGGGTTGTTTTCTTGTGACGTCATAAAACCCTCTTAACAGTACCCTAATATCACCTTCAAAAGTGTATTTGTTTTGCCACGATGATTTGTTTTGGCAAAGTGTGTTTTTTTACAACACTTAGTTTTGTAAGCGTTCCCTGTAATAAAATGTTTATAAACCTATTTGTCTGAAAACTAACCTTAGAAATTACACGCCTGGACCAGAGGTTGATACGAAAGCTCCCCTTTTAATGTGGTAACAGACTGTGTAAATTGTGGTCCATCTGCTCGCCTGGTTCCCTGAACGTTTTGCCTGTGTGAAAACATTCCATATACGGTATATACAGCTGAAAACACAGCCGCCAGAAAGCTTCACCCACCAAGGTAGGACATTCTCTCCTGTGGACTCCAAACTCGAAGCCGGGTCCACCATTACATGTACTATACAGCTGAAATAGCAATTAACAGAGGACAGCAAATTGCACACGTAGTCCATTTGCATTTATAGCTGATAGTTGTATTTTTATTGCACATTTTTCAATGTCTTGGCATCATATAATTTCTTCAGGGCTCTACCAGGGAAGCAGATGGCCTTGTATCCTCTTGTATGCCTCGACGCTTCATGGCCATGATACTGAAGAGTGATTCGCGAAATAGAAGCTACAATCTCAGCCAATAACTTTGGACAGTGGCTTCCTTTCATCCACACCCTCTGCCCAATGTTGTTCTGCAGATTCGAAAAGTCGACATTATTGTAGCAGCGTAGTACGCGAACGGGAAGATTTACTGGAAGCCTGGTGTCGTATAAGATAATATCATTTTTTATCCCATTTTCGTTTAGACTATCTCATTTACATTCCTGTTATCGCATATAAAAGCTATTGAGCTTCATATAAAAGCTATCGAGCTTCAATTATCATAAAGCAACGTAAAACATTGACAAAGTATGCTACTTCAGACCGCTGGTTTTAAATTTCAACATAGTAATCTTTAAATTGCTGTTGTAGCGATTTTGAAGGAAGGAGAGGAGGACGAGGAGGACGAGGAGGGGGGGGGGGAGGGGTTCGTATACCCTGGGTTAATAACCAGTGTGATTCCAATTGGAATCGAGACTTCCTTAGTTTCTGAGTTCACAAAACAATGTCTAGCAAAAGCAGAACGGTTTGTTTTTGTTACACATAAAGCCCAGAATCACGCATGAACAGTGAAAACCGATTTACACAGCTTGCGTTTCTGTGGCAGCTTGTGAAAACTTGCAAAATAAACATTTGTACAGTGGCAGTTCTTTTGTTAAGAACTGGGCACAGCTTGCTGTCCAGCTCAAACACTAACCTCCTAAGTGTGCGTTAAAATACCCACTTTAGTGAACGCATCCGAAAGCGAATGTTGCTCTAAAGTATACACCTAATTCAAAAAAGTTTGTCTTCTGATTTGTTGCTTTGTGCGTTGCGCACTGTTGCATACCCAGACCGCAACGCACCATGGATGAAACCAAGCTCATTTGAACAGCAGTGTAGGTGTCTACTATGATACGTTGCTTCTAGGGCTAATACACCAATATCGCTGTTTCATTTAAGCACCCGCAATACTATTAAAAAGTTTGTTACATCCATGGTGTGTTTCTGTCTGGGTGTGCAACAACGCGCAATGCAAGAAATCAGACGACAAACCTTTTTTGAATAAGGTAGTTTATTCATTATTTTAATATCAGCATACTGACGAATTCGAATCAACCAGTTGTATGTTCGCACAATCAATGTACAATGTAAAAAGACATTTATGTGATTGACTTTTTGATCTTTGCATGTATTGATTGTTTGTAACTTTAGATTTTTTCTACATGTAATTCGTCAATGTTGTAATGTATGTAAACAGGCCTCCATTTAAACCAGCTTTTAGCTTAACTGGGTGGTCCTGTATAAATATAGTTGATAAATAAATAAATAAACATAAATAAATGACAAATTCTGTAAAATCCAAGTTGAGAGGCCTGGGCCCGGTTTCTCGAAGGTGAGTTAGCGCTAACTCAGAGTTAAATATTAAACTCATGATTGATTTTACCTCCTTAAAGATTGATTTGGGCTGTTATTTTGAGTTTTTATAACTGAGCTTACTTCATGTGTTCTTCAATAATAATTTGGAAAGACCAGATGCATTTCTAGATGAAGGAATTATATTCAAGGTTTCGCCTAACCCTGGGTTAACTTTCATGTTTACACGCGTTTTTTATGAGAACAAATTTATAAGAACAGCGAGGCTCACATTTGACCAAAAGTTAAATACAAGCTAAGAACAATCTAGGCTGGGATTCGGAATAATATATGCACAGTTTACTTTTTTAAACAAAATTCTATTGTTTTCCTCAAGCTCTATTTGTATCGAGCGTTAAAATACTCCAAATGTTGAGATCGATCGAATTTTCTTTGCGATTTATTCGGCTTCATTCCCGATCATAAGTTAGGTGCATTTCCAATAGTTTAGGAGTTATTTCCTCTGCTTTTGTTTTACCAATAATAACTTTAAAAAATAAGAACAATCTAGGCTGAAATTCCCAAAAAAGTTAAAAACAACTGTTTTTTTTAAGAAAGGGTGCATTACATTACGTTCTTGTTAAAAAGTAGGACGTTGCATACCTTTAGAAAGCCTGTCAAAAACTTGCCCTCAGTAGGGATCTACACTAAACGCGCACAGCAGACGACAAGGATTTATCCCCTTTCTCTTGCATTTTTGCTCATTTTTTAAAACCTGCTGTCGTTTAACAGAAAACCTTGATAACAAATTAAATGCGTAATGTGAAACGATGGCTTGATCAAAATAGACAGTGTATTTATTGTTCATTGATGACGTTTAATTCTGGAGATATTCAAAAAAAATATGTCAAATTTGATTGGCAGTTTGGGCTTCCGAAGAGATGCCCAGATGCAGCCCTTCTACCCCCAGCGGGTCCCTTCAAGGCGTAAATTTAAACTGTAGCCCAGAGAGTACAAAAACTTGCAAAAAACATTTGCACGATCAAACAAAGCAAAACGAAAATGTTTCACATACCGAGGTTACAAACCGAATAAATGGGAGCGCAGATGAAAAAATTGCCAAAGATTTACCAAAAAATAAAAATTGACAAAAAAAATCGTTTGTTCACTCCTTTACTACAAGATTGAAACTAGAATTTTACCCACGGGAAACCTAGTCTGTTTTTAATTTGCAAACAACTCTTGAAAGAATTCCGTAAAACGGAAAAAAACCAAGGGAGCTGGGTGCGAAAGAAAATCATGCCACTTTTTTGTGCACCCAGGCTCTCAGTTTGGCGGTGAGTGCGCGGTCATGCCAAGCTTTGAAGGTGTTTTTGCGGATATCTCAATCAAGGTGGTGATGTAAGAAAACATACCAATAAAGAAAGATACAAACTTTTCCTAGTTTTTATAATTGTGGTTTCAACTCTATAAATAGCAAGTTCAGAAAAAGAATCCGCATCAATCGTGTACACCACATGAAAAAAGACGTTTTTTATTTTGCCACTACTACACTAATGACGATTAACTGACAGTATACCAGTCAGCTAATTTATTTAGCTTTGCATACCACATGCTAAAGTTGCTCAGTTCAACCAAATTTAGTGTTGTAGTCTTGAAAAATCCGCGGGCTTCAAGAGCTATTTTTAGTTTTGGAAAAGATTAAAAGAAATTTCGTGCAGGAAGTCACTAGAAGGAAACATTATTTGACGTCTTTTAAACCAAGAAGCCATGAACAAAACAAAACAAAACAATGGTGCACAAGTACTTCAATGAGGGGAGCAGGGAGTAGGGGCTGGGGGGTTTGGGTGGGAAGGGGGGTCAGTCGGATTTTTAAATCGACATACTTTCGATACAGTTCATCCGATTCACCACGATGATCGCATTCGTTTATAAAAAGAAATTAAACAAACTTTTTGCACTCATGCTCTTGTACTTTCCATGGAATTCATCCGACTGACATGAAATTACGATGCTTGCATTCGTTTACCAACAAAAATGTCTGAAACAAACTGTTTACAACGATTTAGATTATTCATAGGTTTTCCATTGATATATGGGTTTGTGGGTGTCCGATGCGTAGTTACCTACGGAAAACAGAGAACATCGCTCAAGGTGAACGGTAACCTTAAAGCTGGATGATAGAAGACCCTGCACAACTAAATCAGTCGTGATCAAGAATTGAGACTGACTCTCAAGATCGTGCAGTACGTATACATCAGCTAATAAACCCAGAAGGCTATACCCAAATTTGTAGTCCGTGAAGTTATCAACTTGGTCCTTTCACACTTTTAACGTAAAGCCTCAACAAATGGTTGGAGAAGTCATCTTTAAGATGGTTAACACCTGCACAAAACCATTCTTTTCATAGCTTTCCAGAAATCAGGAATTCGCGACGAATAGATGGCAGGATTTAAAAAACTGTTTGTGTAGTGTAGCAACTTGCAGAAATATATGACATTGTCATGGGGTCCACATGGGAAACTTGTGCACGTGAAAAAGAAGATAATGTTTAGAATCTGAAACGGCATCCAAGTGAGAATAAACACTGCTGTCACAATGAAAAGTGTTACTGCTAGGCGTCTTTCTTTCTCTGTAGTTCGGTGGAAAAGTCTTCTACTCTTGCGGTGTTTGCACTCCTTTCGAAGCTCCCTCGCTTTGACCCAAATTATCAGATACGCTATAATCATTACGAATGTTGACAAAAACAAGGCGGAGATTAAAAAGTAAAAGAAAACCCTGTGTTCTAGAAGTTTATACTGAAATAGAAGATATAACACAGAAAGGAAAGCTGATAGAACCCATACAGACGAGAGGAGAGTTGTGTAGAATGTAGGGCGGTAAACGCGATGTTTCAGCGGCCAGCCAACGGCGTATGTTCGCTCCAAAGCAATGGCTGTCAGTGTGAAAATACTGGCTAGTCCAGAGAAAATATCTATGACCTGGAATACTTTAAACACCGTTGACCTTGTAGCTAAAGATGTCGGGGTTTTCCAGCGTGTAACCAGCTGATATATGTACATTGGTACGGAGAACATTCCTACCATGAGGTCTGCACACGCCAGGCTGATCAGGAATATACTAGTGCGCCTGCGCAAGAGCTTGTTTCTTGTCAATGCCGCAATGGCGAGGGTGTTACCAATGAGTATTGATATGGCAACCAAACCAAGGGCCGAACACCAGGCTATAAGCTCTGTGAATTGCATGGTTGAAGATATGGATCAAAGCACCACTCCCTTTTCCAAGCCAGTGATCCAGTTTGAATATATCGGTGCCAAATGAGTTGCAAGCTTGCTCCTTAAACGCAATATCAGGGTATAAATAAATGCCGCCAGTGTACAAATTTTCCAGCCGTGGGAAAGTTTTTGCAAACTGTCGCTTAGTGATCGTCCGCCACGGTTTTTCAGTCCAGCTGATGTTCTTTTATTCCTTTTGTTTAGCCATACTTTGGTCCCTGGTTTCTTACTCCACGTCAAGTCTGGGAAATTCCTTCTAGTATTGAACTGGGACTTCAAAAACTATTCCTTTGTGGTGTGAAACACAACAATTGACATGCACCGCAGTCTTGTCTTTTTGCTGTAACAGGATTAAAGTGTTTGAATTCGAGCTAACTCGACAAGTGTAATGACGGCTTCCTAGTTAACGTGATTCTAAACTTGTTAAGCGTCACTTGGCTTCTGGTAAAGTGCTTCTTCGATGCTCTCTTCAGCATTGAAACAAATGCACTTCAGTCCGGCTTCCTTGATGATGTATATATGGTGATTTAGCGCTTGGAAAATTCTATTTTGATTTACCAAACACAAAGTTCCAGCTGTAATGAGAGAAGAAAACAAAAGTTATGCAGACAAAACAAGACACAACTTTTAAAACTTCACTCGTGCAATGTCACATTAATTTTGCTTTCGACTTGAAACCAAAGTTATCACTTACGCGTTAAAATTGTTTCAAATATCCAACTCATTTTGTCTAAACGAGACCCTGGTTTATGCTAAAAATCCCCAGTAATCCATGACATTAGTTGTTCCGGAGCTTTTGATAAGCGATTTTGATGACTCAATGTTTGTACTTCAACTAAAATTTCATTTAAAACCATATATTGGTTTATTAAGTTTCTCAGTAGCCTTATTTTCTCATCATCATCTGAACCTGTTCAAGCATGCAATTGTCGATATACTGAGCAAAAAGACAGACCTAAAATATTTCTAAAAGGGATACATTTTAGCATCTCTTCAAGTTCATCTGGAAGGCTTACGAACTTTAGTAAAAAAATCAGCTTTGCTTACCAGCTGTTTTGAAATTCTTAACGGAGATATAGTCTTTCTCTAGAATATTCAATGAGACGTAACATATTTGAATCATATCAAAACAACTTGTTTCATTATCATAAGTTTCCTTTTTAGAAGGCATCCAAGACGCCTTTGTGGCAAACTTGTTTTCTCTTGTGAGGAATTCATTAAAACCTCAGACTAATCTATTAAAAAAGTTGCAGTACGATTTTCCTAACTAGCTGGCGTACGTTTTTTAGAAAACTTAAATTATGTATCTAGCCAAGTCACCGTAAGCTGTTATATACTGACAACTTTTTTATTTTTCCAATAATTTGTCAATTATATTCATATAACTTAACTGAAGAACAAACTTTGCAGCTTTTCTTTGGTTTTGTCAGTTTCTATTGCTTGTGTCTTCGAGCGTGTAGAGGCGTCACCTGGTAACATTCGCTCACAGAGACAATTTGGATTAAATCTAAAACTGAAAATTTGTCATGACTAATTTAACTATGGCGTAGTCATAGAAGTCTGGGTGATTTGTAATGTACGCTGCGATAAAAGACAAAATAGTGCACGAAAAACTCTCCAGATATAAAAACATAAAACAATTTCAAGACAGCTATTATCGTTCAGATAAATTTACTTGCAAACAATTTTTTTGAGTTAAAACTAAGACTGTCGTTTTTAATTACTTTTCATAAATACTTTTTTCTCACTAGGTTCCCTTAATTAAGTTTCGCACAACAAATTGAAGTGACTTTGAAACTCTGCTTTCGAGTTTTTGTTAAGCCAACCGACCTGGCAATATTACCAACGTCTAATGAAAATCAGAAAATGGCATTTTTGCGGCAGCGGTTATTCTATTTTAAGTAAAGTAGACATATACACCAGTCACATTCCAAGCTTAATGTCTCTACAACTCTAAGAATTTGCGTGCAAGGTGCAGGTTTAACAACATGTCAATAAAAACCTGAACTCGTTAATGAGATTTCTTGGTTTGAATTGTCAAAGAGCGATAACTTATGCGACCGTCCGTGCACGCAATCATAATGGAACTTGAGCGTTTCAAGGCAAAATAGGTTGTTCTATGTAGTGAGAAACTAAATTGGTGGTACAAATTAAATAGCTTAATTTGTGAGCTTATCCCTTCGCGTTACTTAGTAACTTTGAACTGGCTAGAAGCTCGATTTTGTCGTAAACACTGACTGATGGGTTGAAGCGTTAAAACACTGAATCAGAATGAACGAAACTTAAACAAAACAACAAAAAGTTTGCATGAAAAAACAGTATTATTTTATAAAACTAAAAGCGATGTTTTAAAACGCAACCGCCATTTTGTCACAGGCCATACTCTCACCTGACAAGGCGAAGTTTAACTTGAACTGATGCACCGGAGGTTAACCGTCACTGAAGACAAGCGTTTCATACCAGGTGGATGATGATTAAAAAATTACCAATTGGCTTTCTGTTCCTATGTTATACAGCTTTTCACTCGCCAAATTTAGGAAAATGACACTCATTTTGTATGAAAGTCAAATTTAGGGCTGAGGCTAAATATTTTTCATTTTTTTCAAAATATTGTCTTTAAATATACTAACAATCTGAAACATGTTCTCATTTTTAACATTTCGGGAGTTGTTTAATTATTTGTTGGCTAGTAGCAGCTACTAGCCCAAAGGCTAATAGTAATAATAATAATAATAATAATAGTAATAGCAATAGTAATAGTAATAGTAATAGTAATAGTAATAGTAATAGTAATAGTAATAGTAATAGTAATAGTAATAGTAATGGTAATGGTAACAGTAACAGTAACAGTAATAGAAATAGTAATAGTAATAGTAATAGTGATAGTAATAGTAACGGTAACAGTAACATTAACAGTAGCAGAAGCAGTAATAGTAATAGTAATAGTAATAGTAATGGTAATGGTAATGGTAATGGTAATAGTAACAGTAACAGTAACAGTAATAGTAATAGTAACAGTGATAGTAACGGTAACAGGAACATTAACAGTAGCAGAAGCAGTAATAGTAATAGTAATAATAATAGTAATGGTAATGGTAATTAATGATAATGGTAATGGTAATGGTAATAGTAATTGTATTAGCAGCAGCAGCAGCAGCAGCAGCTACAGTAGAGAACACCACAGTGCTTTTGAAAAGAATCTGTTTCAGTTAATAGCTGACAATCCTGGAAGTAAGCTCCATCATTTGCTTCCAAGTGAAAACTGCCAGACACAATACAATCTTAGAAAACCGAGGAGATTCACACTCCTCCTAGCAAAAACGAAGAGGTCCTCAGACTTTTTTAATATTAAATGTAGCAACAAAGAATTGTATCTATCTACCTACCTACCTACCTACCTACCTACCTACCTACCTATCTATCTATCTATCTATCTATCTATCTATCT
>JAOBRG010367093.1:0-12090 GCA_027574985.1 Umimayanthus nakama | reverse complement strand
ATATAGACTGGTGAGAACATCAAGGTTGACATGGTAACGAATCTTCGAAAGAATGCCTATGCTTCTCTTGATTTTTTATAGAGATGTCATGTACGTGAGATTTCCAGTTTAGATCTAACCAATAGAACCACGTTTTCACTATGAAAATTATTGTTTGATTATGACACAAATGTAAATGTTTAACGTTACACCCCTCGCTTAAAAACTAGCTAAGGTCTTGTTTAGATTTAGTTGACAGTTTATAAACAACTGACGTTATAATAATTCCCATCATAGGAAATGATCAGTTTGAATTCCTACTCAACTCACTGGCGTGTGACATGCAGTTATGACGTGACAGGAGCAAACCAGCGTGACTCAGTGCGTTACAAGCTTTCAGATTTCAACCCTTTCACATGGCGAGGCAATGGTGTGTGCATGAAGGCTGAATATGTTAACATCAAGGGGCGAGAGTGCTTTGGTTGTACTGTCGTGTGGTATCAAAGAGCCAATGAGATGCTTCATCTTGACACAACCTATGTTTCTTGCGAATTTGGCAACGGACCTTTATTGAGCAATGCTGACGGGTTTGGGTTTTATTTGGCGGTCGACGGCGCGTTTCGTTGTACGTCAGGCAAAAGCGCAACAACCAACCACTGGCTCGGCGGATATCTGTGAAACAGGCAGATATCTGATTTAAGACTATCATTACGTGGCCCGGTTCAAACGTCGCGTCTCTCATGCGCCGAATCTAATGAATTTGAAGTAGAACAAAAGAGTTTACATCTTATCATAGGATTTCTGCAAAGAAATACAAAGTTTGGACCGGGGCTAATGTTACGATCGGATGACACAGGACGCACCAGGTTTAACTTTTACTTCTGTCATGTGGTTTTTTACATCTACACATGCGCAAAGCACTACTCTAGTGAAACCAAAAAAGAAAGCTTGCTGCGTAATTACGTATTCATGCATGAAGTGGTCAACATATTGTAGGCTAAATAATACTAAAGTTTTAAGCAAATATACTGGGTGTAAAACTCTTCCCATCCAGGCAAGGATCTCTTCGTCATAATCTAATCTAAAGTTGGTTACAGTTTCATACGACTATGTTTTCAAGTTTAGTCTTTAACCTAGTCTCAAAGCCACGCTTTGTAATTTTAATGCTCTTTCTTACCACTTAAGCTGTTACTCAATACCTGCTACTCATACTGGAACAATTTGGCATTAATGGCCCTTTCGAAATAAGCAAGGTACAGTTAAGCGAAATCAAGGAACTTGATATAGTCATGTGACTTGTGATGTAATAACGCAAAACGTTTCCCTGTGGCTTATGGATGATTATGGAAAAAATGCTAACTTCGATTTCGGATCAGACTCTGACAGCTCAAGACTTTGACCAAAAACTTATGTGAGTATTTACAAGTCTTAAAAATTTTTGATATATTTTGTACATATTTAGTAATACTAGTAGCAGTATCTATTTCTCAAGTTGTTTTTTCCTGACTGAATTAATTTACATATCTAGCAAGCTTTGATATCTACTAATCCAGGACAGTAAAAATGATAGTGCTCTTGCTTGTCTCGCAATGTTGCTCAATAGTCAGTTGTAAAGCAGTTGTGTTTGGCACGGCTTCTTTGTCCTAGAGCATATTTTAAAAACACATGTGAATATCGCAACAGAAATCCAAATACCTGCAAATTCCATGTAGGATATGTTTATTGTAGCTAAGCACGAAATCATCAAAGCCGTTCAAAAAATATTAAAAGTGAAGTATTGATGACAGTAACAGATTGTTGCTGGTGTTAGTACTTTGGTAGTATCCTCACAAAATTAATTGTGAATTGAAAGCAATTAATGAACTATAAAAAAAGATGATTCTAGTTCTGTAATCTTTGTGCTTGAATCAAATTACTGGGTTTGCTATGCCATGTTATTCAATGGCGAACAGTTGTCAAGTAATTGTGTTCGGCAAAACTCATCTCTCCAGAGGATTTTTAAAACCCAAGTTTCCCCTATGGGAAATTATTGAAGAGCTCTGCATATCGAGTTTATCAAGCAGCGCTGACAAGTTACGAAATGTTATACAACAATGAAAATTTTGAAGCAAACAAGGTACTGTGGACGAGTAGTTCAGTAGTTAAGCTTGGTTCACACTAGCAACGGAAGCGGAGACGGAATAGTCCTTACGTTCTAGTTGTGAACCACAATGGGAGACGGAAGCACAAGCGGATGCTCGACAGAAGCGGAGACGGAAGGAACAGATCGTTCCTTTTTCTTCCGTCGCCCCTTCTGCTTCCGTCGAGCTTACGTCGCAAATTTCCAAGTGTGAACCAGTACTGACGGAAGCGTAAGAAGAAACGGAAGGCTGAGCCAATGAAAATGCTCTTTTCCAGTACCTCAAATCCAAACTTGACTTAGATAGGTCCAAAAAATTATTGCAAATGTGTTTTTAGATTTGTGTAATTACTTTTAAATACAACCCTACCAAACTGTAAAAAAAAAATTTATAAATGTTTAAAAAACGAGTTTGTTTCCTAAATAGGAGAATTTTCAGGAAAACAGAAGAGATGGAATCAGACATACCGAAAATATAGTTCCCAGTTCCAAAATCAGGTTTTTAGTAAGCACCCAAAGTTTTTCTATCAGCAAAAAAATTAATCCAAACGATTCTCCTCCTTCTCAATTGAGCTAGCTTGCGCCTTCTTTGCCTCAGGCGAAGCAATACAAAAATAAATAGAAGCAAAACTGAGTTTTCACCGCTCGCAGTTTTTAATGTTGTAACTGTGATACAATTATCCCGTCGCTGTTCGGGGATGAGCCTGTGTTCTTCCCCCGAAAGACGGCTGGGCGCGTAAGGTTAGGCTTTGTCCACTTCGACCAATCAGGAAACCGCCCGCCCAGTCTGGGCAGATTAAGCAGAAGAAATAATTACGTAAATTATCTTTGCTTGAACTTTGAACACATTTTTCATTCTTTGCTTGATATTTACTTCGAACATTTTCAGGGATGTTTTTTATTACCGACATCGTCTTTTATGTACTACCGAAATTGACGGACTTCTTGGCTAAACAATACCATGATTTCTTGCAGAGCGCGAGGGAGCATTCGTGACAAGAGCACCATACAGCAACCTGTAATAAACGCAAAGCCACTTATAAAAACCTAAACATTTTCAAGCGTTATTTACTCAATGAATTTAATTGAAAGTTAAAACACTAAAAACAAGGAAAACGTAAAACAGAAATTAACGATACAAATTCCTGGAATCACAAACACAAAATTGAAACTGAAAGGGTGAAAATAATTTTGTCAGATCGAAGCGTGCACCCGGATCTTACAACAATTCAAAACGTAGCAACGTTTAGTCCAACTCTCGCAGGTACTTTTTTTAGTTTTTGATTTTATTCAACATCAAAAACAGAGCTCCGCAGGTTATTAAAAAAAAGAATCGCTGTCTTGTCTTTTACGCAGGTGACTTAATTTTATTATTTATGACTTAAAACAAATGTTACATAATTTATTTGAAGTTTTCGGATAGTTACAGATAGGCTCAAGTGAAAGCTAAATTTTAAGTATTCCGCAAATCTGTAAAGTTAAAGCTTGTTGCTTGAATGAAACAAAAAGCAAAGACACGTTTTGCAACCACAAACGTTAGCAAATTCTGGCCTGCTATGGCTTGTTATAAGTACAGTGGTCTAAAAAAATTTGCATTTTTATGTAGCTTACTAATTTTGCCAAGTTCTGCGCTTGTTAAAATGGCAGAATATCGCTTTTTGTCTGGCGGTTTGATAGCGGAAATGAATGCGTCCCTTCAAGGTCACAGCAAAGAAATTCTGTACACACAGGTATGTTCAAGTTCTTCCTGGGTGTAAAATCAAGCGTAGCCCCTTTATGAACAACAACAACAACAACTTTAATTATTTCCTTTGTTACAAGTATTTTTTTTTTATTTTTTTATATATATATACATATTAAATAATAAAGATAATTTGGAGCGAAAAAAATATGTATGCAGTGTAGGAAATCACTAGGATCTAAAGGAACCGTGAGGTTTTCCCTTTATGAAAAAGCAGTTCTACTTCCCATATCACGATATTTATCTTTGTTAAATGAATTTTGCGATGGAGACTGTTACCAATTTTTACTATCTTAAAGGAGACAAAGATTGATTCATTTACAGAAAATAACAATGCTTTTTTTTAACTCGTCAATTATCATGCAAGCAAAAGCTTATCTCCTTTGTGAAGGTTTTTAAAACGTAGGTTATAAGTATAGTAAACAGCTAAATAATCATCGCCTTAGAAATTATACAAACACATTGATTACATTCATCGCCTCTAAATGTGAGCTAGTATATTTCATTGCACTAGATTAAACTTCATCAAAGTAGATGAAAGCTTAGCAACTGATTCTAATTTACCGTTATGTTAACGTATTCGCCGAACTAGCTTTTCGCAACTTTTGTGTTTCGTTTACCGCTAACTAGAACGTCGTTTCGTTTATCTTAAGCCTTCTTATTTTTTGACTTGTAAGTTTTCTTGTTTCCTGACTTGTAAACCTTGTTGCGTTTTGAAGATATAAAATTATGGATTTATTCCAAGCCACAGACAAAAGTTTGTTTGCAAGTGTTTCATTTTAACCTATTATAGTTAAGCTTTCGAAAAGCAGTTTTTATCATGACATAAAATTTGGCTGTACACCGCTATTAAATCTTTCATAAGAAAGCGTTACATAGGATAGGTGTTAAGATTGTAATAAAACTCCAGGCCGATAGTCAAAGAATAGGAAGTTTTAACACTTTTATGAGAAAAACAGTTTTTTAATTATCTTTGCTAATTTTCTCTATCACCTATAGTATACAACCAAACGTTTTCTAAATAAAATTGTTGGGTCTTTTGATTGAAATTTCTTTGGGTGTACAACTTAATATATTGCTAATTTTCTCTATCACCTATAGTATACAACCAAACGTTTTCTAAATGAAATTGTTGGGTCTTTTGATTAAAATTTCTTTGGTTGTACAACTTAATATTTTTGGAAAATATATTTTTGGAAAAACACGGCTATTTGGGTGGAGGCGAGGGGTGATTTGAAACTGTTAATCTGAAGTTTGTTTAACAATATTTGGACTCTCTATTAAGAAATGTCAACGCATTTTCTAATTGGATGCCGTCGTGTCATGTAAAAGTATACACATTCCATACCATCTTCAAAAGGATTATGGGACAATTATTTTAGTCCGTAGTTGTCATGATAAAATATACATATTCCATACCATTTTCATAATGATCATGAGACAATCATTTTAGTCTTGTTTCCTGCTTGTACTAAAAATGTCTAGTACACTAATAATCAAAAACTTTCAAAGAATTGCTTCTAGATTAATTTACTTTCGAGAGAACTAGTATTAGTCGAGTCTCATAGTTTTCTTTTCCTATTTAAGGCTTGTTTAAATTTCTGTATTTAATGTAGTTTGTAAGCTGAAATGCAAACCTTGAAATGAACAAAAACCCGCTCCTAAAGACTAAGCCCCGGCAACGAGACTCAAATGAAGTTAAGCAGACTATTTAGGCGCGAGAAACTGATAAAGCGTGTGTCTGGTTCTCAGTAAATTTTGGCGCAAAAATGTTGTACTGCCTCTGAGGTTCACAAAACAAAGCGCTCAATGACTCGGACATTTCTATTTTTAATGTCCTTTTACGGCGTCGTTGGTTCACGGACTTAATAGAAATGAAAACCCATTCTTGGTCATTCCAGTCTAATCCAGGTCATTCCATATCAATACAGGTCATTCCATACAATTTCAGTTCATTCCATACCACTTCTGGTCGTTCCATACCATTCCAGGTTATTCCATACTATTTCAAATCATTCCTTGCCATTCCAGGTAGCTCCATTTCATTCCAGGTTGTCCCATACCACTGGTTTTTTCAAACCATTCCAGGTTATTCCATATTATTCCAAATCACACCATACAATTTCAGGTCATTCTATTCCACGACAGTCTAAACAATTCCAGGTCATCCCATGCCATTCCTCACCGTTCTAGGCCATTTCAGATCATTGTATACCATTTCAGGTCATTCCTGATACTATTCCATTACAGGTCATTCCAAACCATTACTGGTCATTCAAAAGGTTTACAGGTCATTCAATTCCATTGCAGGCCACTCCATGCCATTATTTCAAGATCATTCCAAAGCATTTTGCCGCACGAAAAGTTGGATTTCATCAAGTTTGCCAATGTGGCAAATATACAGCAAATTCAAGTTTGCACCCTTAGCAACAGGTTGCTGAAAAATCCCGCGGAGAGCACCTGAGAATGTGTGTGTTTAAGGTCATTCGATACCATCCGGATCATTTTTAACCTTTCAAGGTCATTCAAACCATTCCAAGACATTCTATACGATGCCAGATCGTTCCATCCACTCAGATTTAGGTCATTTCATAGCAGGTCATTCTATGCTATTCCAGATTACATTTGTACCATTCCAGGTCATTCCATTCCACTCCAGGTCATTTCATTACAGGGTATTTTAACCATTTCAGGTTTTATACACAACTCCAGGTTGTTCTATTCCATTCTGAAACGTTCCAGATTGTTACATTCCATTCCTGGCCAGTTTCCAGGTCATTTAATTCCATTTCTGGTCAATTCTATACTGTTGCAGGAGGAAGATCTGGCATTCTTTACATGTGTTGTTTATAATACAAAAATCAAGAAACACAAAACTTAATATTTCTCCAGCAAGTGAAGACTCAAAGTATAAATTTTGGAAAAGACGTCACATTATCCAACTTGGACCCATTCCTTCTTTTGCGTGTTCATTTTGAGTCTGGAAGTAAAATTTCGCCTGTTTGAACGCTAGTTGCGCCACGAAGAAAAATCGAAATAGATTCTAAATATGAAAAACCCCACAAGTGATAGATACACTTTTAAAAGAAGACTGTAGGTCCTGACTGCATAACGCGTATTCAGAAGGCGCGTAAGAAAAACCCTTTTTTTCCTGCTGTATTTTATATTTAATTTGATACCAACCAGATTTTTTTAATTTTAGGAAAACAAGAACTAGTTAATGGCATTTGTGTGGATCTATTTTGTTTTTTGAAGAAAACACCAGCGTGTAAATTGAAAATGTTAACTTGGAACGAACACAGTCAAACTTTGAACGTTCGATACCAACTAACTGTAGTGAAATGGGTATCATTATTTGGATTTCAAGTTTTTAACAATTTCATTGGTTTCTGTTGAAATATAAAGAACAACTGTTTAATCACCAGCGCAAATAGTCCCAAAAAAATGCATTTTGGGACAAAAACGTTTTGCAAGACCAAGCTTTATTAAAACGTTTAACATTGAAATTTGTCACACGTTCAGGATTTTTGGTTCAGTTTCATTTGTGTATATCCAAAGTTGCTTGTTTGCAAGTATTGAAAACTGCTAGCTTTTTTGACTGCTTTATTTTTCGATTAGCGAAATGATTTGACACAATTTTTTGAAATGTCTGCAGAATGATTGGTGGGTTTGATCGTTTCACATGTGGACGGCTCTTTCTTGACAGGTAAGAAGTCAGGTGAATATCAAATGTGCGGGCTGTAAAAAGTTTGTGCGCTTATTTTTTATGCTTCCAGTTACATGAAGTTCTGGTTTAGTTCAATGGACATGATCAGTAATTAAGGTGCGTAAACACAACTCAAACGTACGGTAATGGTGTTCAAAGGATTCATGTATTTTATTCAGCTGAATATTTCGAGCCAGGTCTGAGATTCAACATCAGCTGTCACCAAATTGAGATGAAACAGCCACTTCGCTATTTACATTTTTATTTTCTAGCTACTACACAATCAGTTTCATTGAATATATTTCGCTAGTAAACTACTTGAACTTGTTTCGTGAGATACTATACAGATCGCCGGAGCGCTCATAATACGATAACTCATTTTTTGATTATTCTATTTAAGGCAAGATTCAATCTTTCACTGTACCGCTTTTTGTAAACAAGCCACTACTATGCTTTTTTTGAACTCAGTTTAACTTTCATAACAGAGAGGCTGCACATTTGTTGACATCGCTGTGAACTGAACAATCAATATTATAGTCTGACTCAATTTCTTTATCATCAAAGGGTTCGGGGAAAGACTCGACAAAGATGAGCGAGTCTTGGCCTGATAGACTATGGCTGATGTCCAGTTGTGTCTGAGTTTGTCCACAAACTGAGCATATTGTTGGGTGTTTTCTGACTTTTGGCCGTCCTCACTACAGACAGTACACGCACTCATGTAATCCATTGGTTCTACATCTTTTATACAGTAAAAACAAATTTTAAAAAAATTCTGTAGCCTTGAGGAGTATAAAACAACTTTCAAGAGCTTTCACTTGCAAACCATATGGAAAACTCAGACACCGAGACAAGTCAGCCGTTTTCAGTGTCCAGTGAGGCTGTTTTGTTTTCCTTTCGGGAGAAAGATTCGTGAAGGACTTTTTTTTCAATGATGATGTCAACAGTTTATCGGAATTATTTCTAACAGTATTACTGGTAGAAGAACAGAGAATAGCAGTATATTGGAGATCGTAAGTAGCAATGTACGTTTATACTTTTCGAACATTAACTTTTTGTCAAAAGTTAAAGGTCTCTTTCAATTTGAAACCACTTAATCAGTCTTAAAAAGTCATCAAATGCAACGAGCTGCAGCTATCTTTTAGTGAAGTTTATTAGCCCTTTAATGGTACCAATAACAAAACAATATGCAATTTAGTTTTATAGTTTCTTTCAGTGAAGCGTGCATGTGTTGTCTTCAAACGTTTTACGCGTACACCCTATTTTTATAAGAACCTTTTTATAAGAACATGAGGCTGAAAATTGCCAAAAATTAAGAACATGTTAAAAACATGCTAAGGTTGCGAAAAGGTGACGAACACTATTTTTTTATTGATAACCTATTGCAAATAATTCATACAGTGTTATTAAAAAATTTGCTTTTCGTTGGGCTTCTTGAGTAAAGTTCGCAGATAATACATCACATGTTTTTTTCATTTACCAAATCGCAGTTCTTACAGACAAACGGAAAACAAACTGACTAGAAAGTCAGTACAACTTTATCTCACAACTAATGTTCACAAATTGTGACAGTTATTTATAATTCTTTCGTACCACCTACTGTGTTTAAAAATTTGATACAGTACAAAGTTGACGTACAAATCAAATGTACCATATAATGTAAGTACATCTATAATTTATGTTGTCTAAAACCAGTAAATATATTTTAAGAAAATGCTGAAGGTCATTTTAGGCTGATATGTCAAGAAATATTTAAGAACGTTCAGCCTCGGTTAAAAAATTCGACGTCCTTACAAAAAAAGGAGTGTATGCGTTATGCTGCAAGGATGTAAAACAACAACTAGGAGAAACTGGTGTAGCTAAGGTGCTACTGTACAGAAATGATTACGAAGATGCTCAAAAAGTTCGTGTTTAAAAGAGAAAAAGGAAGAAATTACTGTACGGTGGCAGGTGGACAGTTCCAAATGGGTTCTGGGCTGTAACGTGTTTATATTATAGACAAGTGGTTTGACGTATTTACTTGACAGATTGAAGGCTTCCCAAATTCTTTTTTGACAGATATAGGAAAGGGAGCCCATCTCATAAAACAAAGCAAAAATAACTATAGTCACTTTTTAAGCTAATTCGCCTACAAAACCTCAAAAGTGCTCCACTAAATTTATGCGTATATTTTTACTTTTTTGACAGCACTACAGACCCTTCTAACGCTTAGAGAGTCAATCAAATACCTACTGTAGGCACTTTGTAAATTCAAGAAATGGAGAAAGCAATTAAAAGTTAGTTAAAGCCAAAAAATTTAGGAATGTAATGTTAAAAACTGAGGCTTTGGTAAAATGGAAAATTTGACGAAGAATGTATTGGAATTTTGCGTTTGGCGGGCATTCAATGCCCTCCAAGCCTAAGCCTCAATCTTATTCAAACTACCATACATTCTCGTTTAGAATTTCAGGATATTTTTGTTTTTAAGAACCTCACTAGTGTCACAGTTTTCAATATTAAATCCCCATATTTTCGTCAATTACTAAATTTTGCTTGCTCTTTCCGTTTCTGACGCTTACAGAGTGCTAACGTCAAGTTTTCAATTACCTCAAAACACTTGAGACAGGTCCAATTATGAGGCTTAAAAGATTGAGTTTTTCTTCTTATGTTCCATTTCACTTGAAGATTAATTTAATATCTCCGAACGCATGCTTTATTACTTATTTACGAGTTACTGAAAAAACTTGCGATATAGTCCACCTGTTCCATCTCTTAAGAGTGAGCCGGATTTCAATTTTCAAATATAATGTGGCTTAACCTTTTAGATCCTTCTTGAATGCATTGCTTTGTTTTCATGTTTGGAGTAATGTTGTTGATGTTATAGAAAGAAAAACGCAGATGCTATGGGGATTTGCCTTCAATTCATGAAAATATTTTACTTTAGGACAAGTTAAATAGCAGCATTGACCGAATAGGAAAGACTATACAACACCGAAACGTTGAAAAAAACAAGTTAGTGTTGCTGTGTAGTTAATGCGATGACTAGTAATCAAATTTCACAGGTTACTGTGGAAAGGATCGCTGTCTTTCCTTTTACGCAAGTGACTAAATATTTTATTTATGACTTTAAACAAGTTTTACACAAACCCATTGAAGTCTTGCGACAATTAAAGATGAAGCTCAAAAGGAAGATTAACTTCAAACATTCTTCAAATGCTTGGTTTGACTGTGCTAAGTTAAAGCTTATTTGACTGAAACAAAAAGCAAGAGACGTTTTGCCACTACAAAAGTCAGCAAATTCGAGCCGGCTATGGCTTGTTATAACTACAATGATCTGAAAAAAGTTGCAATCGTTTGTAGCTTACTAATTTTGCCAAGTTCTGCGATTGTAAAAACAGAAGAATATCGCCTTTCTCCTGGCGGGTTGATAACGGAGGTGAACGCATCCCTTCAGGGTCACAAGGAAACTTTGTACACACAGGTATGTTAAAGACCTTCAATTGTCTGATTGGCGTAAACCAAACTTAGCCCCTTTTGTAAAAAGAAGTTTCACTTCCCCTAATCATAATAGTTTTTTGTCTTCACACAAGTGCTTCGGTGGAGATTTAACCTACGTCTGATATCTAAAGGTTACCAAGATTGACTCGTCTACAAATAACGATACTATTCAACTATTATGCAAGCAACAGCTAATCCCCTTTATTAAGGCTTTTGAAACGCAGCTTTTAAGTATAACAGGTAAAGGGCTATCACCTTAAAATTTATAAAAATACATTCATTGCATCCAGTGCCTTTTAAATTAATTTGGTGGCTTTCACTGCACTAAAAAAACTTTGATCAAAGCAGATGAGAATTTATTATCCTTTATGTTAACGCATTCGCTGATCTAGCCTCTTCCAACCTTTTCAGTTTCGTTTAGAGCTAAATAGAACACCGTTTCTTTCAGCTTAAGCTTTATTTATTGACTTCTAAATGATGTTGCGTTTTGTGGATTATTGCAAGCCTTGGATAATTGTTTTTATGCAAAAGAGCTGTTACGTACAAGTAAAGGTTGAATGTACAATACTACTAGGTCTTTTTATAAAAGCGCTACACGAGAATAATCTTAAGATTATTATAACACTTTTAGCTCGTATAGTCAAAAAATTTGGTCGTGTTTTGCACTTTTTGAGAAAAAGAAATTTCGGATTCTCTCAGTTCGGGCGTTTTATCACCTATTTTGTATAACCAACAATTTTTGATTTAAAAATTTCAGTTGGTTATTGTAATTTCTTTGTGTATACTGCTTGAAGTTACCTTGAACCTACAGCCTACCTGGTGTTTTGTTAAGGTTCAAACATAATTAAAGAGCACCGTTTGCTATAGAAGTCTCCGCGGAAACAAACAAACATTTCCATTATAACTTCATTTATTAGTTTTTAACCTATGATATCTGGGTCTTTTGGCAAAACAAACCTCACGTTTTCAATATTTCTGCTGCAGCACATATTACGCAGGGAAGGATCCAGCGATTTCCGTGACTAGTGCCTTTTTATACAAATAGAAACGAGGGGCCAAAGTTTTAAGAAA
>JAOBRG010367060.1:0-12092 GCA_027574985.1 Umimayanthus nakama | reverse complement strand
TTGATAGACGCACGGGCGTGCGTCTATCGAGATTTAGATGCACGCTCGCGCCATACAAAAGCGCGCGAAAAATTGCCGGCTATGTTCTAAAAACTGTTGGTTCAGGTAGCTTTTATGTCGCTTTTGCTTGTGCAATAGCAAGCGTGCATCACAAAATGTCGTGTTTCTCTTCAAGACAGGAGGTTGCCAAGTTACCTTTTGTTCCATTATTTGATTGGTTTTGTAATATTTTTTCAAGAAATACAGTCGAACCTCTCTGCAAGGACACTATACAACACGGACACTTCAATTGTTGCCAGCAATACGCTCAATCATTTACTAAAGAATACTTCTATAATATAGATGACGTTCTATTACAAACAATGGTCATCTGCATTACGAACAACGGCCATCTATCTCCTTATGGCGAATGATAATTTTCCCCATTGTACACTATCGTTTTGCTGCTCACATAACATGTTACGTAGTTGTAGTAAGCTGTCAATCTGGATCGCTGGAAATTTGCTGCTGAAAGTAGAAGTAGAATCCACCTGCTTCCACAAATGACTACTGTAAAAGATGGCGAGTTTTACTTTTACCAATATCTCCTAGCACATGAAGACTCTAAAGTGCTCTTAAAGTTTTAACAGCTCCAAACCTGCTATACACAATGTTTTTAATACAGGGATGAATTTATAAAAAAATACATTGCTTTCTTTGTGTCTATTGGTTTTGCTTGGTTCTCAAGGCATTGTGGTAAAATGAATAGTCGTCACCTTTTATGTGATAATCATACTTGTTGCGTGAGAAGTTGTTCAAGTTATTGCACGGTACTACGTGAACGCTTCCCAACCTGTTACACAACAACTTTGCACGACAAGTTTGCAGGGAACGTTGTTGATAATACGTCATCATGAAATGCCAACTGTTATCGTTTGTTTCGTATTTTAGTGAACTGGTAGTGGGCTCCATTGAGCAGAACATCGAAGATCGAAAGGAAAAAATCAAAGAACTGGCTGCTGAATCAAGAAAAAGAAGAATTCTTTCACCAGAACCTATAAAATAGTGAATTCCAGATAAAGCAAACGAAGAATATGTAATATGGTTTTGTACGTAACATTCATAGCTTTTCGTCCTACAGAATTATATTTAGGCAGTTTTATACTCTAAAACTTTTAATTCAAATTGCAAATATTTTACAAGAAAATAGTGTCAAAGTTAATGTTGCGATCAACAACCGTGCGCAAGTCTTTAACTTCGTATTTAAGTTCAATTATCGATAAAGGCACGGCGCTTTCTTTTTGGTTTGGCTTGTTATCACTTTTTCTGTTTTGGAGCGAGTATTTCACGATGCAGAATGCAATTTTAAGGAGATATGTAACAGTTTTCTTTATAAATTTGACAATGAAATGAGAAATTACCCCCCCCCCTTTTTGAACATTTGAGCCTGTTTGCACAAGATATAATCGCCCACAATTTTTGTTTCGTACACTCTTTTACGTAGTTGTTTTGTGTTCAAGATTTTGTGGTTTGAGATTACACACCTAGCATACAAGATATGCTACAGTAATAACCCGCATAAAAGAACGGGTGTTTGGGGGCTCACGCTGATTTTCTACTTATACATCGGGTGTTTTCTGCAAAATCAGCCTGAAATATTCTAAAAGGTGTTTTTAAAACTGTTTCTTTAGGTAAAACACAGTACTGCATACACTATCAGCTGATAAGTTCAATGTGTAAACACAACATTTTAATTAACTGATGGTTGGAACTAGCATTACATTTGGGAAGGTTGGCGGTTCTTGCCGTGCTTAACTCTACCTGTAAATTACCCCTAGCCAGTAATGGTATTACTGTTCTAATCCAGCTGGCAGGAGATCAATTACTGTATATAAGAACACTTTTCATTTTTCTAGCTTAAAATGTTCTTATGCATGCTATATCTTTTTGAGCAAATTTATGCCCGAGTGCTCTTAATCGACTTGTTCTTTTTTGCGGGTTTTTGCTGTATGCCATTGTCGAAAGCAGCATTGTAGCAAGTCATATGCAAATCGAAAAATAATATTAACATTTGCTTTTGTAATAAAGGAGTAGCAGGTAGTAGCAGATACATGTTGGTCATAACAAAGAGACGGACACGCGCATGCAGATAACTGGAAATCAAACTCAAACATATGCATACAACACGTTACCTTTCAGAGGCAGTAAGGCTCTACTCTGAGAACGAAGTATTCCATTGGTCATTGAACAATAACTAACAATAACTGACACTTTTTGACAATACGCTATTCTATGTTCTTTACGGATGGTCAGTGTAAGAGTTAAGGTTTTGGTTATTTGTATTGTCTTTTTATCCAATGGGATTGTTCGTTCTCAGAGTAGAGGGCGACTCTTCAGAGGTGACTCGGTCAGTTGAATGGAATCATAGTTGATAGAGCGAACTGGTTAGGAAGCTCAACAGTTTTCAAAGGGAGTGTACAAAGCTGCTTTGTTTTATGTTGAACGAACCGTGACCCTGCACATTGTTTTGTTCAATGTGTCAGCCCAAATGCTTTAACTGGTTAGTTGCTAATATACATATCAATACCTTTTGTGTTGTGTGCAGGGTCAAGGCTAACGAACAAAAGAAATACAGAACAAAAACGTATAACAAAGAAACTGGCCAAGTTTCATAACCAGTTCGCTATATTAACTATGATGGAATAGACCTTTTGCAGCTACAGGTCACGTGGTACAAAATCTGACATACTGGAGAGCAAAAGAGACAACAAGGAGATGTAAACAAAGAAAAAACACGCTTTTCTAGTTTTAAAACTCTATTATTCTGGAGTCTGGTACATTCCTTTGCTTTCCAGTATTGGCGTATCTTCTACCATGTGACCTCCCAACTGCGTATTAATATAGCTTGTAATATAAAATCGTCACTGGTTCCTTTCAGGAGTAAAACTCGGTGACAACTGTGTAAATAGTGGCAACAATTGTTATTTTAAAAAACTCGAATTTTTTATAGCAAGTGTTATCTTTTTACTCCCAAAAGGTTCAAACAATCGTACACACAAAAAATCAAACGGCCTTGCAAGCGATAGCTCTTTCTCCAAAATTGGCATTCTAAACTGATGACGACACTAGTGGTCAAAAACGTTTCTTTTTTGTAAAGTTGTAGTATCCTTTTTTTTTACTGATTATGAACAAGCTTATATAAAGCTGTTTCGTAAAACGCTGGTGCATACGAGGGGAAATAAGTAAGTTTGTTTGCTAAATATTTAATTTGGTCAACTGCAGCTTAGTAACCTCGCAAAACTAGTACTTCCATCATGCTTTTAGATCTTGGTATTGTGCTTTTCACAGATCACCAATTTTACTTGGCTGTATGCTTTTTAGCGAAAATTATGTGAAACATTACTAACATTACTAGTATTGTTATTGTTATAATCATTAATAGTAAATATTATTACTACTACTACGATATAACCTTGCCGCAAAATAATAATAATAAGTCTTGAATAGGTTTATTTACTATACAGACCAATGAAGCATGAATCATGGCAAACATTTATAGATGACAAGCATGAAATATGAATCACACTGAATTAAAAAAAGTTAAGAATCGTGTTTACCTGGAGTCAAACGGTTTCGCTCTCAACCCAGGGAGTTTATTTCTCATTTTTCATGCGAATTCTCTAATGTTTGCTTCTGCGCCAGATGCACATAAATTTTTGCGGAATCAGACATCATACGACAATAATACTCGTGTATTCAAACAATTGCCGCTGCAAGTTTTTAAAGTTATCATTTTGCATAGTTAACCTTACCAGCACAATTCAAACTTTAATCTTTATCAACTAAACTCTCTTGATTTGAACTAATCAAGTTACCAACAGTTCCTTGCTTCCTGTTAAAACTGACGTTTTAAGAAATTATCAAAGAAGAATCTTTAAAGCCGCTTTATAACTACAAACTTCAAAAGTGATCGCATTTTCAATAGCTCCTAGAAAACCTATAAAACCAAAATTCGGTTCCAATGATTCACTGATTGCCATGGCAACACAATTAGTTGTATGATATTCTGCTAGCTTCCTCTACACAAATATAGGAAACTTCGTGAACTTGAATTTCCAATCTAAGTCATTCCTTAATTAAAACCTGTACGGTTACAGAGTCAACCACATAAGGCGCCGACCAGAGGAACACGGCAACACTAACCACTTGCTATTTGATTTCTGTTTCTGCTTCGATCGATCCAGGAACTTTGGTTGCCATTTTGTTTTGAAAGTTCCTGAATCGATCGAAGCACAAACAGATATCAAATAGTAAGTTCTTAGTGTTGCCGTGTTTCCTTGCACCGAACGGCTAGAAATCGTTGCTTGCAAACTCTGAAACTGAAATACACCGCTGAGCAAACTCAAAAGACCGAACAGCGCAAGGAACGGGGTAAAATGGCGAAATTCATTGTTATTCATAACGTTATAGGGAAAATTTACACACATATTTGCTTATAGTACCGCGATTTATTACCAAACACACGTCCAAGCAATTCAAATTTTGCGGTCGTTTTCAATAAATTTCAGTTCACCATATATCCCAACACCAAAACAAACTAATAGTAGGATGGAAAACCTATCCTTCGTCATAAAGCTGTAATCTGTCGCTGCTTACCCTGACTACGCGGCCAAGGCAGTTTAAAGCAGATTTCTCAAGGTAAATACATGAATTCAGCATCCTGGCTCTCGGGAACAGACAAGTTGATTAATTTTCTGGATTCTACTTTAAAACCTTAATGACTTCTTCCGACGTTTGGTTTGTTCAGTTTAAAACAATTATCTCAGAAAGTGCATATGAACATGCCATGCTCAGTTGATCCCTGGACCAACTTTTTGTATTTTCCCACATCTCGTGTCTCCTTTCCAGACTCCTTCACTTCCTAGTTTCTTCTCTGCAATCTTGACAGTTCTTTCACAAACGCTTAACTGCTTTTACTTTGTACGACTTTGGATACTTGGTAAACATGTAATGTTTCGCATCCAGACTCGGTGGATTATTTCCATCTTCAGGACAGAACGTGAACTGATGCAACATGATCGAAAGGAACATAAACAGCTCAACTTTGGCCAGCGGTTCACCCGCACAACTTCTTCGCCCAGCTCCAAATGGCAGCCAGTTCTCTTGTTTGGTGACCAATTGACCTTCGGAGTTGATGTATCGAAGGGGATTGAACTCCTGTGGATTCTCAAAACACTCAGGGTCGAGATGAACGGACTCCAAGTCGACAAGAACAAGGGTATCCTTTGGTACTCGGTATCCACGCAGCGTTGTATCCTTTATAGTACGATGCGGAACTGCTGCATCAACAACATTGCCAAGCCTCTGTATTTCCATGATGGTAGCTTGAATCAGTGGAAGGTGCGAACGATCTTCAAGGCTTGGGAATCTATCACGGCCAACGACTTGGTCAATATGCTCTTGAAGCTTCACTTGGAGCTTGGGGTAATTGGCCATGAAGGCGACGCACCATAACAACGTTCCGGCAACAGTTTCAGATCCAGCAGAAAACATATCCACCATTGAGGTGACCATATGATCTTCTGCCAACACTATATTCTTTTCCTCTTCGTTTTCAACTTTCATCTCATTGCGAGCTTTCAAGAGGGCCGTAGTTAGACTTGTAGCAGGTTTAGAAAAATCGAAGTGATTTTCTTGCTCTCGTAGTAGTTTCCGTAGCATCTCATTTGTTATTGCTGCGAGTTTGGCGGACTTTTTATAGTTATCTAATGGGAAAAATCTGGCAATGTAAAAAAGATCAAAGAAGCTATTAGCGCTGTTCAGACTGCTATCTTGTGCTCTGTTTTCTAATGATTTCAATAAATCTGAGATTCGACGTTGCTCGATGTCATAATCCTCACCAAAGGTTATTTTGGTTATAATGTTAACAACGCTTGTGATGAAGATGTCGTTTGGGTCAAATGGTGCTCCATTTTGCTTTTCCATGAAGTGTAGAACTCGCTGTACTTGTTTGAAAATTTTGTTTTCGCACAAGGTAACGTCCTTGAGGAACTGCCTTAAAGTAGTGAAAAAAAGCTTGCGATGCAATCTCCAGGCTGGCCCATAGTCTCCCATAACCAGATCTTTACCTTTGGAACAAGGAATGGAAACACTGTCATCAGGAAAGTCGTATAGGTAGTGTTATAAGTAGGTTTGACCAGTTGTTTTACAAAGATTCAAAGAAATATACAAAAATACATAGGTCAAAAGCTGTTTTGGACATTTTTTCACTAATCACGCTCCTGAAGAAGGCCAAGAGACTGAAACATTGAGCAAATTAAATGTTTAAAAGCTGAAAATTTTGAGTTGGTTACTTGACCCTCACACATACACTTCATATATTTGGTATATATCCACTTGTTTAGTTTTCTTTACAGGTGTTAATGGGGAGCGATACACACTCAGCAAGCTTTAGTGTCTTTAGTAAATAGGTGCAGTTGTCTTGGAAGAACCATCCTGTAAAAGCCGAAATTTAGGGAATCTTCAACCTATTTCCACAACCGTAGCTCAAAGAAGAGCAAGATTTGGGGGCCACTGCTTCCGTGCTAATGACCAGGTTGTATGAAATTTGTTGTTATGGAGACCTCCCTGTCCAAAGAGGGGAAATAGACCTCGTACATAACCGGACACCTTGGCCAGGGACACAGGCCTTATTTTAGAAGAACTTGCCAAAGCAATGGCAAACACACCGGTATGGCGTGATGTTGTTTCAGCAATCTCGACGGCAGTCGAATGAATGAATGTCCTGCAAAATTATTCAGTTATGAATTGTAAAGTTTTGGTGCTTCGCACAGCTTGTATTTCCAGGCATTACTTTTAAAACTCACGCATAATGTATGTTAGATTGTCAAGTTAAGGTTTCCGTTCACCTTGAGCGGTGTTTTCAGATTTCCATATGTAACTCCGTTAATACGCATCGGATACCCACAAACCTATATATCAATGGAAAGCTTATGAATTGTCTAAGTGATAGTGAAAACATTGTTTAAAAGTTTTGGTTTACAAACGAATGCGAGCATCATAATTCAAACTTGTTTATTTAACTTCTAGACGTCAATGCGGCTGTGAGATTCAATTTCAACTATTTTTAGTTTGTTTATGAGATTCAGCACAATTTTTACTCCAATTCTGTCCTGGCGATTTTTAATTGAATACGTCGTTAATTTTCTAAAGGTATTTGAAGAAAATTCTTTATTTGCAGCTCATAAAACTACCTTGATTGGGTCATAAAAAATGATTGGAGCGGAATTTCAAAACTCGCAAAGAAGGTTTTCATCTTCAGCTATTATTTTATGAGCTTGCCAAATTTGACGGTTAAAATTGGGAGAGCATTGATCTTTTACGTTGTCGCAGTTTTCGCCAAAACATTTCTCGAGAAAATCACTCCAAAAGTATGCCACACGTCATACAATTTCACTTCCGGTAAAAACTCTCGTTCGTCATATATCTCGCAAACTATTAAACATATTGAAAAACATTTTTCCTACTACAAGCTCATTTAATGTATTTTCATTCTATGTAAAAATTTTAATTTTAAAATTTTGAACCGTTCCAACGTGAACGGAAGCCTTAAACTGAAAATAAGGTTATTTCTATTTCGTCGTGGTTTGGATTAGGGTTACGATTAGCGTCAGGGTTTGGGTTAGTATTAGCTCTATTTCTGCGATCAAGACTTTGTCTTCTTCATGAAAACGACAATAGACTGTTGTTAGAATTGTCATCAACTGTTACAATTGCCATCGTACGTTTAGAAAGGGCAAAATTGCCGGAGACAAAACAAAAGCAATTATCTTGACTTCAAATTTTAGTGCCTCGGCGTGGTTTTTCAAGTTATTTGACTGATCTATATCGAAACGAATTCAAGAAACAATATTGAACAAAAACAGTCTGCATTTATTCAAGTTTTTAAGTCCTCTAAAAGGCACAACAAGTCGTATCGGTTTTTAAAATCCGCGTTGACTCGGTAGAAAAATAAGTTCTATAAGAGGGGAGTTTTAAAGAGAGTTATCATGATAGCACTTTTCAAAATTCCGTAATTCTGTTGTTTGCCAAATGAAGGATAAAATAAAATTTCCGTAAACTTACTCTCTGCAATTTTAATAACAAGTAACTTCTTAGGCCCGTGTTAAATCTCGATCTTAGCATGCCCTGAACTAAATTGCATTTCATCTTCGGGAACGTCGAACTTAATTGTCTTAATTTGGTCTACCGGAATTCAGGCAGCTGGGAAAAAAGGCAAAAAGCTTTAATCGAGGCTAAAATTAGTTCGACGAATGACAAGGTCGACGTTTGACCCAGAGTCGATCTTATGCAGTTCTATTAAATCGACAGCTCCAATCGATAAAAACTACTGCGTCGATCAAAACTCAAAACGCCAATCTTAACTGGGACAAACGTCGAAATTATCATGCGCTTAATTGTTGAATTTAAGTTTGCCGCATGCTAACCCGGGCCTTAGATACCGAAGCAACTTCAAAGCTATTATTTTCTTCAATCATAGTTATATTCATATCGTCAGTACAAGCCCGCCAAGCTCCGCTGATGTTCTGAAACAGTGAGTTGTGATGGTGCAGCAATCAAGACTAACAGAGTAAGCAACTCTGTCCTTTAAAGACAAAACTTGGTACGAATTAGTCGCTTACCTTTTGAAGAAACTAGAATTGACCAATACTGCGGTCTGCCTGCAAAATCTTCGGACTTCTTAACCAGGACTTCGTTAACACTCTCAGGACTGGCGGCAATCACCGTCTTCCATCCACCAAGTTTCAAGGAGAAAACTCTGCCATAACGGTCACGCAGACTAAAAGGCAATGAATCATTTCTAAATATATTTTGTTGACTGACAACAAATACTAAATTAATAGAATTGATGGATCATACAAACCCTTCCTTTCAGTGTGGCGAGTTTTTCACCTCCTTTTAAAAACAAAACAACTTAACTTCAGTACGAAAGTTTGGTTTGAAAACCCGGGGGAAAACATGCTGTCAAAAAGCTAGGTTTCTTTGACTGTTTACTTCTTGATTGTGTTAAAACACTGGAAAAGCGGAGAATCAGAATGGCTATAAAAAGGTTTTGTTCAATAGGTCTTCGAGCTTATCTCACCAGTGACGTATTTTGCAAAACTGCATACTGCAGTGTAACCTCGAATGTAATAATATAGCAAGGGGCAGCAAAATCATATCGTTTAATTGGGATATTGTTGTAAACGAACTCCCGATTTAACAATCTGGCAACAAAGAACCTAAATATATCATTAAACCGAGATATGGTTGATAATTTAACGGTGCGGATAGCGGGTTAAAGTCGTCAGGGGGGTGCTTCCTAGTATGAAGGGTAGTGGGGATGTGTCGATTTGAGTTGCATTTCACAACTGAAATGATTATAAAGGGGTTGCATTTTTAGTAGAGCTACTACAATGGGATCGCACATTTTCGGGATTTCTGGAATAATAAAATTCTGGTAAGCAGCGATTTAAAAGTAGGAAGATTCGCGGTTAAAAATGGTTCCCGCTGTAGTTTTAATATTTAACAGTCGGCTCGCATTGAAGTCTGTTCTTGAAATCCTAACTTAAACATTAACTTCTTGCATAGAAGCGACTGAGACGGAGCCTATAAATGGCCACAGAATAGACTATAATGGGGTAGGAATTCTGAGAGGCCAGCGGCACATACCCAGCAAAACTGACCCAGGTACCCTCCCCCCGTGAAGTGATCGTGGTCATGTGACTTGAGCGCTGTTTATACCAGCCTCACACTTACCCCTGTGTGTTATCGTGCAGACTGGTCCCTTTCGATTCCATCATCATCAAGTTGCCAATAAAAGGAAGGGTGTAAAACCTGGGACCCGGCGGCATTCCCCTGAACTCGTACAGTGCTACCAGCAGATTGAGAATGAACAAGAACACCACTGCCAGGATGATGTTGCCAACTGTCATGCAATTCCAAACCTGTGTTACAACTGTAAACTGCATGATGAACGTCGCGTTCCAGTCGTGTTGATTCTGCTGCTGTTCTCAAGGCGTTCTGGTAAGGCTGTTTGTCTAAGTAAAATTGAAAGGTACCGTATTAACCCTCAAAAGTGTAGCTAGACATTTTTGTCTTTTATGTGCGAGTCAATTAGAGTCGCAAGCATCGACCCGCGAGCTAACCCCGGCTGTCAGTCAACGCTGTCCCCCAGGAATTTACAAAAAACAAACACTGACTTCGTAACATCCTGCAGAGTCTCATTTCATGACCTGTTTTATGCAGTCCTATTGAGTTGAAACAATTTTGTTTATTAAAAAAATGGCAACTAATACCTTAAATTTGTCCGACTGCCCGGGCTGGCATTCGACCGCCATTGCTGGAACGGGGGCGGGGCATTTGCCAACGAAAACTGCAAGCTGGGAAAGGAATTTAACCATGTCTTTCAAATACCCGGGATTTGCCCTGGGGTTTGCCCTGGAGTTTCCCCTAGGGGGTGCTCGCGTCTGGAATTTACTCGCATATTAAGCAAGCAAGGACAAAATCCGCTCTTACATTTCAAAAGTTAGCAAGACTCGTCGTCAATAACTGAACACGCCTTAATAACCGCACAATCTATGCTTCATAACTTATGTTTAAAACATGCTGATAAAGTTTGCAGTACGCCAAAAACCATTTCTTAATTTCTCAAACCAATCAGAAAAGTCTTTGACTCAGTCCTAAAAACCTTTACTAACATGGTAATTTTTATTTAAAAAATGAAACTTTACACCGTCATTACGAAGTATCGCATTATAAATTTAATGTTTATGTTAGTTTCCACTAACTAGCAGTGAATCGTTGAATAATATCATGGTGACGTTATAGGAAGATGTTTTCTATACTCACAGCGTATACCTTTTGCCTTATGTCTCACATCTTTTTCTGCAAAGGTTTCACATCACAGTTTCTTTTTACTATTTCAGCCCAAAAATTATTCTTCCACGTTTTCCATAGACGAAGTTATTGCCTTTCCAGTTTCAAAAACTCCAGGTTTTACAATCGTCTAGGTTTTGCGATACACCGTGCTTCAAGAGCGAAGTGTGGAGCTGTTGACAGACCTAGCCGGAAATTTTGAGTGGCAAACAAAATGCTTGGTAGGTTACGAAACCAGACGGAGCTGTATTATGTTTGGCGTGGCTTCGAAGTTTTCTATGGCATTGGTCACAGCAAAATTCTATCTACATGACTCGACGACGTTCCTTAGGCTAAAAAGGCACTGCTGAAATTCGACAATTGAATTATTACGACCATTATTATAAATAGTATACATGTTGTCGATACGTTTAAAATAATTAGTTCTGACTTGTAAAACGGAGCTCTCGTTCCTCAGGACTCTAAAACTATACTAATGCGATTTTGAAACGCTTCGTTTTTGCCTGAGCAAAAACACATCGTGCATCGATTGCTCTCGATTTGCACTACTACAGCGTTTCTTGACCGCCTGGGGGTACTTAATAATGTTTTCTACTGTGGGAAGGAGGAAACTTCGCCCAGAGAAAAGCCTGCGAAGCTGGCGCCATTTGTGTCACGGGGGTCTTGTCATGCTTCCTTTTCGCAAATGACCGCGTTAATTAACAATTATTCCATGGACGCGCGTTGGACATGAGCTTAAAAGTACTTTGAGCATGAAATTCCTACCATTTTAGATACTTCCCGCGTATGGCTCACCGTATATGGAGTACCTCACACTAAAATTAAAACGCCCGGATCGCTGTGACGCAAGCAAAACCATCTGCACGCGTGCACCTCAAGATATTTTCAAACCTCAGCCTACAATTCTACTTGCACGTGTTCAAGTCACTCGGTGCTGTGTGTTGAGGTTATGGATCGAGAAGAAAACCATACCGTTCATTTAGACTCTCGATAATGTTGAGTACCGCAACAATACGTCAACCGCTGTACGAGCCGGTTTTTTGCTTTGCATTTCTACCTTGACCGTACTAGATGAAGATCGTTCGTCCTCGTTTCCTTCCCATTCCCCTACCCCCCAGTTATGGTAGGCCAAATGGTGCAAAATTCAAGAATCGTTAATTTATCACATTCAACAACTTAAATCACATTCAAGATCA
>JAOBRG010367049.1:0-12092 GCA_027574985.1 Umimayanthus nakama | reverse complement strand
TTAATCTAGCAACTCCACATGCCTCAGCCAGTCTTGTTTACATTTTGAAAATCATCGGAGCGGAAACAGAGGCAGAGTTGGAAATAGAGTTCTCAAAATGTTACGTTGTATGGTGTGAGGTTTTAACCAATTTTAAAAATATGTATTTGCAAAATACTTAAACGTGGGCGGTGTTTTTGTGCCATTTGTATATACCAGTTGAGTCACTCATCTGATGAATACATGTCTAAAACTGTTGTTATTGTATTAAATAAAGGTAACAACGACCCAGTCTACAGTCCAGGATAAATGAACAAGAGTGATAATACCTCAACTTTTTTAAAGGATCGTCGAACGCACTTCACTGATCTGTGATTACTTCTAGTAATCAAATATTTGGAACTGCATAAAAGTCCTTAACTTCTAGCCGCCAAAAGCAGACGCCTCATTTCTTTCCCGGCGGGGCTCCTCGGCGTCCAACCTCGCTCCAAGGCTCTTTTCCCTTTTCCCTTTCCTCGGGGACAGGGAAAGGGAAACAGCCTGGAAACGTGGTTGCTCGGCGCGGCGAAGGAAATGAGACGTCTGCTTTGGGCGGTTTTTAAATTCTTGCACAAGGAGTTGTATAGAGTTTTGTTATTTTGATTATTAAAGTTTTAGCCTTTACCCATTCCTTCTGTTTTGGCTATGTAGTTTTAATATAGAAACCTTCTAAAGACAATGGTCGGTTTTTTTCAAAATCCGATGTATAATTACGAAGTTATGAGGGTTTAAAGTTAAACAATGTCCTATATTTGCTACAACTTCTGCCGTGACACCCCCCCCCCTCTTTCCAAGATGGCGTCGGCTACCGCGAAACCTAACACTCTAAACGTTAATTGTATTTGAAAACGCTACCGCCAAGAAGGAGTGATTCGACATGCTTCTTATTTCGTTGGATGAGGGATGTCAGTGTTGGTTAAGTTTAATTTTAAACTTTTATTTTAAAACTAGTCATGCCCCCTTTTTTTCAAAAGCTTCCAGAACCTAATTTATTTGAAAATGTTAAGGCTGGTATTCGGTTGCGCGACCAAGCGATGGGCGCCGCTCTAATTCCCAGCTGAAACCGAGCGTTCTGTGGGGAACGCGTGGCCAGTTCTGAAAGTTGAATCAAGTTCAACACACTCGCGATCTGAATGAGCGACAGCCAATAAGATCGCTTCTTTTTCAATGCTAGAGCATGCCGTCAAAAAGTCGGTTCGCGCGACAGAACTCGCCGAAGTGGAATCTGCCCTATAGTCCGGTGCTTACGGGCCAACGGAATGTACAAAATGTAGTAGCAGTTACATATTGTATATTTTGTAATTACTGTAAAGTCTTAACGTTCTCTTATTTCAACCATTCCCTCTACTTTTTTAACGAGTTCTTTGTAAATAAAACACCTCCAACGACTTGACGGCCTGCTAATTTGTTCTGTAATTTGTGCTTTCTGTCGAAATAATCGATGGTGCGCTGTATTTTAATGATAAAAGTAATGAGTTTAAGCATCAAGGACACGAACGTCAACCGTCATTTCAATTATCTTGCGGCTTCAAAAATAAATTTTCTTAATTATCATTTTCACACACCTTTGCGCAAAATTGAAAAGAAACGAGATAAGTTTCTCGAAATTTATTTACGTAAAATTGGAAGATGACTTTATCCGAGCTTTTGGTTCAGCCTCGGCCAAGGAATGGTAGGTTCTACTAAAATCAAGAAACGACATTGAAAATAATCTTGGTCCTCTTGTCTTTTGGTATAAAACAATTAATTAGCCTAATCATTTTTAAGCTTAAACGGTCATTTCGTGAGTGCGCATTGGATAAGGGTTGGATATACACCGAATTCATTAAGGTCATTAAGCCTGGAGCGAGCATGGAGTCGAGGCGTTTAAGGACATCCTTTGGTCTAAATTGGCTCGACTCCATGCTCGCTCAAGGCTTTATGTATTTCATGCATTAAACTCTGATCGCTCAAATACTTTGAATTTTAGCTTCCCAGTCAGGTTTTTCAGCAACACTTGGCGAAGTCAGTTTCCATATATGACAACTTGGTACTCAGATGTACTGATTAACGGGTGGAGATCAAGATAACCAATCAAAACGCTAGAAACGCAAAATCCGAGGTTGAAATCCAATAAAGAGAAACAGTCGATACTTTTTTTGAAAAAAAAGTTGTGTTTTGAAATTTTGAAACCGGCTTCAATCAAAGCTCACGTTCGGAAAACAAACAAGAACAACAGATTCAAAGCGACGGGTGGCAGCCATTGTGATGGAAATCCTCACTGAATAATTTATTTCACGCGAACTAGCGCTCGTATCGCCGTTAGAGATATATATCGTCTTCATGTTTGTGTTATTAGTGGTTTCTTCGTAATGAGGAAAATACTAGGTTAGAATACTCATTCTCACTTTTCATAAACTTTTGAAGAGACGAAATTGAAGCGAAACTTTCAACTGTGTAAACATAATACTTCATCACTTTATAGTTAATGGCTGCGAATCGTAAACCGTTGATAGTTTTCGAAATAAGAACCCAGAGTCTTCACTGAGAGAATTATCTAATTAACAAGTTAGAAATAAAACAATACTTTGTGTTTTGACGAAAACATAGAATACAGAATTTGACTTTATCTCAAGTGTTTTAAAAGTTATATCGCAAAGCCAATAAAACCGTATTTGCAGTTAAATTTACAGTGATATAACAATGGCTACCCAACTGCTTCGAATGCGGAAGCGATTGTGGGGCTGCATCAAAATCATTAAGTCCCTGAAAGGATATCTGTATTACAAGAATATATGCTATCGGCCGTGGAAATCTATTCCATAAGGGCTTTTTCTCTTTCCACTGTGCTCAGCATATCTTGAACGATATTATCCAGTTCTTGTTCCTCGTAGCCAACATCAACAGTAAGCGACATATAATCCTCGGCATCGCTTGAACCGCGACTGCATGTAGATCCCCGAGAGCTTAAACTCTTCAGGGAAAGTCTTTCTGCCGAGTCTGGTAATTCGAAGCTTGAATTTTTTTCTTGACTTTGATTTCTTTCCTTTGATCTGCGCCTTTCCTTTCGTAGTTTATCGAAATGACCGCCTCGAAAGGCGGCGTAGAGCGCGATGCCTATCTCTTTTGCTATCTCTTCTTTCTCGCAAACTACAGCATGGCATTCGACCACAAATGGCTGCCGTGAAACGTGGTGGTTAAACGCAAATATATTAGTATTCTCCTTGTTCATTGTGCCATATGAGATGCTCCTAAGTGATATAAACTTGCTTTCTTGGCATCGCCCTTCTTGCTTGAATCGAATACCTTCCGCAATCACTTCCAAAGTCATTTTCGGGCATGTTTTATCCGAAGCTTTAACGTCGCTATGAATAGCGCTTACAGCTTTTTGTATTCCCGCAAGTCCCGGCTCCGGAGTTAGTGTACTGCCAAGATAGCGAACCTGGAAGGTCTTGGGTGAAAGTGTGAAGCTTTTCCGACGTACTTTTATCATATTTACATACTTTCAAAACACACGCCACAACACATTCGAGTTCGCACAGTTTGCTTCAGAACCTGGAAAACTTGATGTTTGGTGTATGAATGCAAAAAAAATTTACACAATAACCTCGACAATGTGGAAAAACCAAATTACTTGCTACAACCTGTGTAGTTAGGAAGTATTCAGCTAAATGAACAAATTATGAAAACCAGAGTTAACTCGATTTCAGCTGCACTAATGAATTTTAATTGGGAACAAAATTTATTCACGGTTTTGGCTTTCAGGCCACCTGCGACAAGAAACCAGGGAAACTACAATTGTTCTATGGAATCCATGTTCTGTGTGTAATTTTGCAATTCGGTTGTGGTCACTTTTGAAAAACAACAAAAACTAACCTGGAAAAAAACGAGAAAATAGGTGCAAGGAGTCATTTCACGAAAACACTCGCACAAAAGTTTAAAATTAATTTTTCGCTGTGCCCTATTTAAAAACAAAAATGGTTGGACATCAATCACTGCAGCTACATTTTATCACAATCCTTTGCTGCTAAAGTCCAAGCCGTGTCCCATGCATGCAGTTAAAGATCTCAACTAAAATGTTTTATACAGAGAGAATACTTTATAAGCTGTTTTATTTAATTAAAGAGGCAGTGAAAGTACCGTTTTGGTTTAATGCCGGAACCGAAAGCACACAAATACGATATTCTATTGATGATTTTCACCCTCTTTCTGTATCAGCTGAGAGACCTGTTTTCAATCATCTAGTTCACTTAAATTGTACACTAATCACTATTTAGTTTTTCTTTATGGCAGTTTTTTTACAAAACCCTTTCAATTTCTTTTTTCTACTCTATTCATAAAATAATATAGTCCTTCTTAAAGCTGTAAGCACATATTTTCTACTGTGCTTAGGAAAAACCGCGTCAATTTTGCTAAATGTAAAGTTTTTGAAAATCCCATCATTATGCTGCTATAAAGTACATTGAAAATCGATGCGAATTTTCAGCACACTAAACAATATTTTAAGTCTTCATATTCTAAGTTTGAACTTACAACGGCAAGCGAAGTATAGCACTGACTTTTTGCGACTCGGTCTGTGCAAAACTCCCGATCCCTGTATCAGCTTGCTCGACAACGCGGAAAAAACAATTTTTAAAAAAGTAATTCTTAGATAGAACTAAAAAAGAAAAAGTATAATAACGTGTGCAAAAGGTCTTCCTTATTCCCCAGCAAAGGGCTCAAGTTAATAACGCTCGCCACAGTCCACAACACGGGCATAAATAGCCTACTCTTATCGACAAGTGTGTAGGTTCCTGTAAGTCCCCCGATAAAAAGTCAAGAGCTTCGAGAGACTAGACCAACGGGATAACGTCCCTGTCCAAGAGCATTGTGCCGAAAGAAGGTCAACCAAAGTTCAACCTTCGACCAGGCTAGGGATTGAACCCCCGGAACCTTCTGGTTGGCAGTCAGAGATCTTGTACCAACTGTTCCAACCTCGCACACATTGACTCGAAAAGTGTTACTGGGGAGAGTTCAACAAGGTATTGTGTCGTGTTGTATGGAGAGGTATTACAAGGCATTCCAGCTCCTAAAGCCCAAGCTCAACGACCCGTTGTATTACCAGGAGATCATAGTTATAGAAAGGGTAGCACTATTGTTCAACAACTTCCGTGTTTCGCATGGGTATACTGACCCATATCAGGCAATTTTGATGAGTCGCCCTCTACTCTGAGAACGAAAGATCTCATTGGATAAAAACATAATACAAATAACCCAAACCTTAACACTAAAACTGGCCATCCGTAAACAAACATACAATGGCATATTGTTCAAAAGTGTCAGTTATTGTTACTGTTATTGTTCAATGACCAATGAAATACTTCGTTCTCAGAGTAGAGCCTTACTGATTTTGATCGCCGACATAACTCGACATAGAGGACGAAATCTGGCAGACGAAGCGTCGCTTGATAACAGAAAAAAGTCTGATTTGGAAGACTGGTATACCATGGCTCTATGGAATCTCTTTAAAAGCTCTGTAGCTTCTTGCTGGACGATTTGAGAGAGTGGCCAATCAGAAGCCGTAGTAAACTTGAGAGAGTGGACCAATCAGAAGCCGTAGTAAACTTGAGAGAGTGGACCAATCAGAAGCCGTAGTAAACTTGAGAGCGTGGACCAATCGGATGCCGCGGAAAACTCAAGAGAGTGGACCAATCAGAAGCCGTAGTAAACTTGAAAGAGTGGACCAATCAGAAGCCGTAGTAAACTTGAGAGCGTGGACCAATCAGATGCCGCGGAAAACTCAAGAGAGTGGACCAATCAGAAGTTGTGGTAAACTTGAGAGAGTGGACCAATCAGATGCCGCGGAAAACTCAAGAGAGTGGACCAATCAGAAGCCGTGGTAAACTTTAGAGAGTGAATCAATCAGAAAACGTTGAAATGTTACACAAGAGAAGCTTGTAAGGACTCCAACAATCTTTTGCGTCTGTTTCTAATGATGATTGCAAGCATCACTGGTGATAATTTGGTTATTTACTACTTTTCACTACTACACCGTTTTTGTTTTATAAGAACAATTTTACAAGAGCAACAAGGCTCAAATTTGCCCAAATGAATTAAGAACAAGCTAAGAACAATTGAGGCTCGGCTTCAGATGCAAGTGTAACTGCTAGTTTTTGTTCAAGTGAAAACACAACACATCACGTCCGAAAACCCAAACAAGTCATTCCGTTCACTAATGATGTGGTATAGGATATCAAAGTTCTCAGCGTTTACACCATATGCAGATACACATTTACAGCCAATATAGGCAATTACCTTCCTCAGTAAACGCAAATAAATACCCTGTTTTTGTTAGAACCATTCCCAAGCCTTAACTTCCACCCACAGGCGTCGAATCACAGGCTATGGAATGTTTCAGGTCACTAATTGTAAACTGACCATGTATTGCACGCTGATCATCCGCGCCTGGGTTAGGCATACTGTGCAAAATATATTTTAAGTGTCCTCTGTAATAAAAACTACCACCATTTCCATATGCAGCGACCTTTATTTTTAGCTCAATTTGTTGTAAACAATGCATCTCCTTTATATGTGCATATACTTCTGTATATTTTTCTTCAGTTTATTTATGCAAAATAAATTTAGCTCAATTTGTTTCATCGAGGTCGTAAGTCGTAAGTTTATAGGACCAGTGAGGCTAAGATTTGCACAAATTTTAAGTCAGTCAAGAAAAACTCAAGTAACTCCTTGCTCTGATCCCTAAAACTGGAAGGGCTGTTTCAAAAGTTGTAATGAACAGTTTGAGGCCGAGTTTACTAAAACAATTAGCCAAATATACCTGGCTGTTATAAAAACACGTAACATATACGGTATGTCAATAATTTGCCCTAGCTCCACTGAACGTCACGAGATCTTCATTTATTGCACTATTTTAATATGTTTTAAATCGTACAAATGGGTCTTGATTATACTATGACTCCCCCAAATTTACATCGAGCATGCGGCAGAGTTTCGCCATTTGATATTCCGTTTGGCAGCTTTCCTCGAGTTTCGCTCTGTCTCACACTGGCCTCATTCTTGTCTACTAAATTGGTTGCTTTGCTAGGGTCTCCTTGTAAAGTCTCTCGGAGTTTCTGTCTGCTTTCTCGAAGGTTTGAAAAGTGAGCTCCCTTAAAAGCTGAGTACAATGCCGAGCTAATGGCTTGAGCTGTTTTGTGATTCTCGCATTGTACAGCATGACATTCTACCTTTTCTTTTGAAACATGATGATTAAATGCAAACACGTCCGCTTGGCTTGACTGTAGAGTACAAAAAGAAATCTTTTGAAGTTCCATGAAGGTTTCTGCTGCACTGTTCCGATTCTTAAGAATTCTTATTCCATTTTCAGTTACTCTTAACCAGTTCACTTCATTTCTTTCCGTTTTTGCTTCTCCACTTTCGTTTACAATCCTTGCAACAGCTTTTCTAATTCCTTCAATACCCGGTTTTGGGTTCAGTACACATCCAAGATACTTTACTCGAAACGTCAAATCTTGCGCAAATTTTTTCGAGTATTTGCGACGAATCCCGCATTTTCGTTTCAAGGCGTTCATTGATTAGTAACGTCTCAATTTTCTACTTCACAGGAGTCACATAAGAACTTCAGAGAATGCCAATAAAATTCGGCCCGATGAAATTTTCCAGGATTCAAATTAAGTACATGGAAGAGAAATTTAACCAGTTTAAAAATAACTTTATTTCTGATTGGGCAATAAATTCAACACAGTTTGAAATCTGGCACCAATTCAGTGAAAAGGCCCGATGATACTGATTAGAATTTTAAAATCGTGTTTTATTTTCATATGCGGTTACGTTTGCGTTAAAACACAATCTTTTGATTCGTGTACTGAATTCAAATCTGAAACCAATCTGCAAACAAACCGGAATAAAATAGTTTTAGGTTTCCCATACAAAAAGCAACACATCTTTAGCATGAATGGATGAACAGCGTGAACACACCACGAACAAAAACTTATTTCGCTATTTCGATACCTCCACAATTAGTTTGGTGCCGATATGCGTCTTGTTAAAACTGACTGGAATGAAATGCATTTTCAAAATAAAAATAACTCTTTAGTTAAAGCCCTTAAAACTGTAAAAATGTAAACTATATCTTTTTCAATTGTAGGATTGCACACGTTTTAGGTATCCTGCTGATGAATAGTAACTGATTTGCGTTTTATTTCAGAAACATTATAGGAGTCTGTACAGTTTGAACAACTTTTTCTCAAACACGAGTTTTCATTCGTGTTTCTCTTTGTGTAAAAGCTTCTCTCGCACAAATATGAAACATGTCTTCGTAACGGTCAATCATTACAATTTCCATGTTATTTTTAAAAACCAAGATCACTTCAGTTTTCAATAATTGTATATGAAACTATACATCGTAGATACTTAAATATAGGATACATTGCGTGTATATATATCTTGCCATACTGCCTTTTCACATTTTGTCTTGTAAAATATTTCTAGTAGTTTTATTGAACAACCGAATATAAGAAGTGTTAATGAATTCTAACCACCTGCCTAATTCTCTTTGGTGTACCGCACGTGAAATAACTTTTTAAAATGAAAGACTAATTTAAAAGGCAACGAACATTTTGTTTAGGCTATATGGTTATTTTTTAATTTATAATATTTAGTTTGCTTGTTTTGCCAGTCGAACTTGATATTACATACTCAAAACGTATGTTTTTGCCTTTACTTGCATTTTACCGTTTTTCTTTCATTTCAGGTATTTTCAAGGATAGCCTTAGCTGCACGATGTTTTATAATTTTGTATTGCAATGAAACTATATGGGTGGAAACGGAATGGTTATAAGGGAATACTACTAAGGGCAATTTTTTAGGTTTTCGTCTCCCCAGTGGGTACCAAGTGCGTGTTGAGCAGACTGTACCGCTGTGAGTTCTAATAACACTTCGCATTAAGTCTTGATGTAGACTGTAATACCGCCGTGAGTTGACGTAAGCGGTTGTACTCATTGATGTAAATTGTAGTTGAGTATTGGGTATTATTCAGTTAAAAACACTGAACACTTGACGTGAATTTCACACCTGCTCTGAATTGTAGTAACATTTGTAACACGTGAGTTGTAATACTGTCATGAATTGATACAATCGAGAAAGTGAATAAAAAAACAGGAGTAAGCAGAAGTCGACAATAGAAACAAAGACATTCTTGGGATATGCTTTAAAAATGTCTTGAAGGAAACGCATTTTAATAAAGAATGAGTGCACGACTTTTTAATAATAATCGGCCCTAGAACTATTTTCTTAGATTATCAATTTTCTCTTTGTTTCCATTTATAAAAGCTGGTGTGTTGGATTTTTCCAATAAATCGACGATTCTCTGGGCTCAACCCGTGAGATTTATTCAAATTCGTGCAGCAAAATATTGTGAATTGTTCTGCGCATGTGCAAAGCCTAAACTTCGCAGCGTGTGGGTATTCCTAATACATTGTTTCATCTCAAATTTATGTTGTAATCAAAGAACACTACAATTGAAACTTTTACAGCTGGAGTTGTCGATTTCATATGTTTAACAAATTTTAACAAATTTAGATCTGTTGCATAAATGAAGTAACGGCATCCCACATGCACAAGATTGCGCTGGTCATACAAATATAGAGCTGGCACTTGTTTTATTTCGCCTTAAACTAATGAGTAAGGAAAATAACAATCTGGGTGACGCCAGATTTGTGACAAGTGTCACTCAATATTTTTGAAGGGTGACAGGTCGCCCACAGGTGGCCCGCTTACTTTTGCGGGATACCTGTGTTGTTGCGACCTCCGCCACACCCACAGACCAAAACAAAAAGGGTATATATGTTATACAAGATACAAAGTCACTATGACCTTCGCACCGGTTCAGACCGCTCGTGTCAGAATTCAAATGCCAGCAACAGCTTCAAAGAGCTACTCTTTGCACAGGTTGGCTCCTGATTATTTAAGTTCTCGATTCGCAAAGCGAGAAACGATATATTGCCTAAGGCCATCCTGACAATAAACTAAAAGTTCCACCAAGACCGCGAACTAACTATTATCACAGAAGTTTTAGCTATAACTGCGCAACACGGTGGAACAGCAAGGCAAGCAGAGTCCCTCGGGAAATCAGTTAAACATATTATTAAACAGCTCTATCATTTTATCTTGTAGAAATTTTGCCATTGTAAATTAACTAGGTTACTAACTAAATTAACTTACTTACTGACTCAAATCAATTGACAGGTTCGGCAGAAATGCAACATAAATTCGACTGTTTGAATCACAGATTAACTGATAGGTTCGACTGTCGATTCGGCTAAAATGTGTCATACTTGTCCAAGCGCAAAAACGGCATTAGAATAATGTTTTAAACATTACGTTTACAAGTCAAATGATTGGGATTGTGTAAAGTTGTTGTACAAAAATAGTCCAAAAATCACTGTATTTAGTGGAATGTCAGTGGCGGCCTCAAAAGTAGCAATCTTCAAATTATAAAGTGTTCCTTTCCTTTAACAGTGGTTGGGTTTAATTGAGAACACATTGTATTTAGCACCAGATTACTCTGAAGAGTGTCACACTAGCACTACCAACGCAACTTTATCTCGCCAAAACATATTGCAACGACTTTCGTATCATTTGGGGACTATGCTTGCCAAAATATTGTTCAGGACTGAGAATCTTCGCATATCAACGTTAAGTTAAATTGTCAAAATATACTTTGGTGAGGCTGATATCCCATTATTGTTAAACTGAGAACAACTTGAGAACTAATCTTTTAGTTTTGGTTCTAAAATTTTGATGAAGTTACGTCAAAAGAGACCGAAGTATTGTACCAATGTGCTACACGAACTGTATACTCCTGCTAATAGGTGTGTTGCTCCACAACTCAACCACGAAACACAATACCGGTACGTGAAATCGTAAGCAGTCATGTCTTTAATTCTTTCTTTAAAAAACTTCGAATTCTTGAGCTGTGGTTGAATTAGAACTTAACGTTATGTTTTTGGTGCGATTTGCTTAATTATTGATGGTAAGCTTAAACTTTTTACAAGCTTTCGACAGTTTTAAGTGAATATATTTTGACCTCTAAGTGTCTGCGGGTCCATGTATGTGTAGATATGTGCTTACATATGTGTACTATACACTAATGTGTTAACTTCACTCCACTCAAGCTTCGGCTTGATAATGATCATGCATGAGTAGGACGGTCGCTTGAAATATTGTAACTAAACACAGTGCTTTCAAATCATGTAAGTGTAGTATAGAAGCCCTGCATTCAGATTTTGTTTTTATTCATATACTGCTATCTTTATTGGATTCGAGCTGATGTAAATATCTTCGTTTTCAAAGTGTCATGCCAATACTGAATTATGTTAATGTAATTGCAGTATTTCAATAATATCTTATACACACGTGATAAGGTAATGTATGTGTCAAAGGAAAACAGCTTTCTTATCGGGTCGTTTGTGACTGAGTTGCACTCGATTGGACTTTGCGTGTAGTCTGTGTGACATGCACCCGATGATGTTTCCTTCAGAATTTACGAAAGTGAAGCTAAATAAGGCCATGCTGAAAGTTTTCTTCTTTTGTTTTGGACTTGTTTTTGTCTGTATACATTCAAAGACTGTTTCCAGTACGAGTTCGGCATCTATAGCTGCTTCACTTCATATATGTGTTACCAGTTTTGGAGGCTACCAATTGCGTTGCTCTCTAGCTTCGGTTCCCAGTCAACTCTTCGCCGACTTTATGAAAAAGAAGCGCTGAGTAACCAGGCACGTAGCGGCCTGATAGAGGAAGATGTGTGGGAGCAAAGCTATTTGCTATCATCTGTTTGTAGCATTGTTCAGTGTTCACGAACTAGTGAAAAACGCGAGCTCTAATTGGCAAAGGATAGTTTTCTGAATTCGGATAGAATCATGAACGACGTCACTAAAAAGGTGAAAGTCTCTGCGGAGAGTTTGTTATTAATATTTCAAAACTATTTTCAAAAGGAATAAAATAGTTAATATATTGGAATCACTGGGGGGGGGGGGGGGGGGGGGGGGGGGGGGGGGGGGGGGGGGGGGGGGGGGGGGGGGGGGGGGGGGGGGGGG
>JAOBRG010367038.1:0-12093 GCA_027574985.1 Umimayanthus nakama | reverse complement strand
CCCCCCCCTGCCTACGCGCCTGCTGGGAAATAGATAAGCTCATCATCTCTACAAAATACCTTTTTAAGTTCGCTCTTTAAATTAAATGAGCTACTTTGTGGGGCAAACAGCGCTCTCTTGAATCTCTCAATTATTCTTCTTTGTGGGTTTGGCGAAAGTGTCGGAGGAAGCTGCGGGGAAAAACAAAACGATAAAATGCCATAAATTATTTCAAGAAGTCAACAGACGCCAGGCCATTGCAAACGTGGAATGCAGTTTGCTCTAATCAATAAATGAGGCAGTTAGGCTTGGCGGATGGGCACATTATTTTGAAGGTGATTAAACCTAAATATTGGCTTTAGCTAAGACCGCAAGAAGTAGTTCGAATATCGTAAATAGTATTAGCAATGAATGATATCTTACCGTCACAGGTCTACCAAGGACTTGGAAGCTTGTCAGAAGCAATTATACTCAGAAACGAAAAATTCTAAAGATCAACAACACTTCAGAACACCTTTCCGTTATAAATTCGGTTCTAATTTTTCTTTAGACTTTTTTTATCTTTTAAAATCCGTACAAAAAAGCGTACTTTAAGAAAATATAAAAACAATTTTTTAGTAGCAGTAACCATATCGTTTTTTAAGTGTTGCTGACGCCTTCCGTGGTCTGATTCCAATGGGTTTCGGACGTTCGCAAACGTTGGTGCCCGGGCATGATTGCTGAAGACGCGACCTTTTTTTACAAAAAGATATACGCAAAGCGAGTCACGCGCTTTGTTATAGTGCCAGCTTTGACTTACCTGAGTGATGAAGATTATCTTGTGCAGTTGGTGAAGGATCTGTAAAATGGGATCGCTGATCTGCCGTACCTTCCGTGGCGATATGCTAAGGGTTGCGGCTGCTGTGGCTATGAAAAATACACACCAAGACCATTAGCTTAAGGTAGAACTGTCTGTACACTTGAAGATACTTAACCACCTTTGAAGGGTTTAAAAGTTGTGCAGCATGCTACGGTTGAAATACGAAAACTTAACTAGCGAGGTCGAACCGGCCGAAATCATACCACAGTTTGCCAAGTCTGATCTTACTGGGGTGGGGAAGGGGTCCCCCAGATCCTCACTGAGTATACACATAGTTTTGTTGTCCTTCAATGAATACATGAACAGCACTCTGTCCTACTTCTCCAGAGGAAATATCAACAACAAAACTGAATGTTGGCCATTTTATCTTGTTTTTGTAATGATTGGGGTATTTTTTCATGGAACTCAGTGGAATTACAAGTCTAACTAAAAATTGACAAACTCCCCAGGAAACTTAATCAGCTTAAATATAACAACACAAAATATTAAAAAAACAATTTAAAAACATTTTACTTACGCGGTCTAGCTTTCAACTGTCCAGAATTTTGCCTTCGATACGTTTCAGCTGCGGAGCTAATGCAAAAAAAGGAAACTCTTTTATTTTATACAAACACCCAAAATTGGTGTTCCACAATGACAAAGAAAGAAAGCTTGTTTAACCTGAGAACACACGAATATCGAGAAACGACAATCAGCAGTGTTAAGTCTGTCACTTTGTCCGACATGGTTAAAGTGATTTTGATATTACAGTCGATGTCCTGTCCAATGATAATACAAAGAGCTACAAGTACCTGCTTTGTGTCCGTCTGCAGGTGGCGAGGTCCACAGCGCTGGGTGCAGGGATGGGGGCGCTGCTTGTGCCTCCGACTGAGGAAGTAAGCGTTGGGACAGAGCTTGTAGGGGGTTTGCTGACGGCTGGTAGCTGGTCCAACGCTAAATGCCTCCTCGCTCCCTTGCGAACCACTAGGGGCTTTGGTACAGCAAAAGTGCCAGATTTCTCATTGCTTCCCCGGGGCAAAGTATTTGCTTTATCGCCATGAGCCTTAGTTGGAAGGGAAGATGTTTCACTGTTTGAGCGATGCAAACTGATAGGTTTTTCCCCAGGTGTTTTGTTAGACGAATGGGACACGTCGCCATTTCGGGACTTAGACGCGTTCAGTTTTTCAGTTGCGACTGGTTTAAGGTCCTTTTTGTGACGTCTTGAAAAAGACAAGTTCGGAGATGATGTAATTGCAGGTTTGACTCCATTTTGTTCATTAACGTTGGAGTTCACATCCAATACACAGCCGCTATCCGTTGAACTAAAATCAATTCCAGCGTTGACTTGCGGAGCAGACTCCGTTTCCGTGGTCCGTTGATAGTCTGCGTAAGCCTCTACCAGTTCAAAGACGTTATCGCTACCATCCGGTACAGTGCGCAGGCCGACTGCGCCGCCGCTACTGGACAGGTTGACAAGTTTGTCGTACCGTTCTTGGGACGCCCAGAACAGACGGTGATAGTTCTGCATGTTCCGGTTGGCCTCGATGTAATGCCTAGAAGAAAACATTAAGAAAACCAATAAGATTCAAGCAGGCCTTCAAAATTGAATGGGGAAAAACTGATGAAATTTAACTCGAACAAAGAAAATCTTATTTGAACACGAGGCTATCATCAGCAAAAAGCTAGTTCAACGAACAGCCATTGAAGCAACGTATGTGTTTTCTTGTTTTGACCCTCCACAGTGGACAAGAATTACGAAATATGATTACAACAAGAAAAGTACGCAAAGACATGGGTCACGTCAGATGGCTGCGAGGACTCGTCGATCACTCCCTTTTCTACGTATACTCGTGTAATACCTTTGCGTTCTTTTCCTCTCCCTGTCCAGTTTTTTCTCGAGGCTTATCTCGTGAAGCCTCATCTTGTCCATGTAGGTCAGCATGATGTCACTCATCTGGGCCGCCACCTTAAGGGAGCGGAGTAACAACAGGCATGGGTTGATTTGAAAACTCAATATCAGGTCAAGTTTGTGACATTTTTTCTTATGAACGGTCCGCTACACGGCACAGTTAATAAACTGTAATTGATGAACGCAAATCACCTTCTTTATTCACCCACTCTCTGACACTCTCCTACCGTAAAAAGTAACTGTGCAACAAAAGCCTCAGTAGAACTTTTCAAGACTTCAAAAATACATAATCCAGCACGAACTTTTAAGTATCCCCAAGAAACTCAAGAATGACGAATCCTGAAATTACTTCAACCTCCAATTCTCACTGTCAGCCCTTCACAAGTGAAAGCAGATGCTGAGACACAAATGCAAAAACAGAGAAGCTGCTGCTCTGTACTTTGAATTATTGGTGAAACATCAAGGCCTGAATTTACTGTAAATAAAACCAGAAGTTAGTTTTGAGTTTCTGTTTAAACCTTTAGAGTTACCCTAGCCTGCGTGCAGGCGCCGCGAACAATTCAACGGTTGTTATGTGTAGAAGTTACTCCGGATGAACACTAATCGAGCTTTGAACAACAGGACCCAGAAGGTTGACTACAACTGAGTACTTACTCCAACGATATCTGGCCTCTCATCTGGGTTTTCTTTTAAACAGCTGTGCAACAAAAAGATCAGGATAATCACATACATTGGAATTACATGCATATTTGGACATTTGAAGATATATATCCAATTGTTTGTATACTTTGATAAACATTATGCATTGTTAGGCAGCTGTCAACCTAAAGAATTTATTTCATAAACCACATTGGAAATACAACAAAACGAGCAAGGAACGCGTCTCTCACTATCATTGCTGGTCCAAATTTAAGGTAAACAGACTTAACAGAGTTATAGTCACGCAAATTTAGCCAAACGACACGTTAAGGAACAAGTGTTCGCCCTTTTTTCTTGGGGGGATCATCAACGGTCGCGGAAGTATCCTTCCCCATAACCCCTATTAAGTCACACGAGACGGCACAAATGCCTTTATAGGAAAAAGAGATTTATTTATCTGGCTATATTTTAGCGCTTTTGGGGGGTCATAAGATAGAGTAAGGATTTATGAGACATTTCGAGCGACCACTCAACATATCAGTGCCGATACTTGACCGTTGCAAACTACAGTAAATGTTTGGAACTATTGAGCGTGTAAACTTTATGACGTCACGCGGCCTAACTCGCACTGTTAGATTTGTCTGCCTGTGTCAAAACTAGGATTAACTACAGCTCACCTTTTGACAACCGCTGACACTCTGTCTGAGTATAGCCCAGCAGGTATGGGCTCGTACTGTGCTTCCACTATCTGGAACAGCAAATCCAAGTTAACATCAGTTACCATCACTCACTCAATACACAAGTCCGGCTATCATGGGAGGTAGCCATTATTCACCACACCCGTTAACGCTTTGATATAACATTAGACCTTGCATCAGTATACCACTACAGAATTTCACTCTAATAGAAAAGTACTGTCTGTGCTTGCCCTTGGGTTTATAACCGGGAATACTGTTACACTTGACAACTGTAACTTAATCTGTTACGGACTGTTTATAGTTAATGTGAAAAAATGGTATTATATTCAGTTGGTTAAATTTTTCTTAACGAATTCCAATAGGAATTAACAAATAGACTTCTAGCGCTTGTAATCTATTTTTGTGTAAGTTTTTAAGTGTCATTTTCCTTAACGTCATAGAGGAAAAAAGAGTGATGAATTATTCGTTTGAACAGGAGCACTTCAGTAAACTAGCAGCCAAAAAACGAACTCCAGAAAAATATTTAAGTGAAAAACTGAACTTGATTACTTTCTACTGTAACACAGATTCCCTCAAAAGTTCAAGGATACGTTCTAAATAGTTTGAAGAACCACTTTAATTTTACAAATTTACATTCCACATACAGGGTACTCACGAAAACTACCAATTTGTGACTTTCTCAGGACCTTTAGTTATATATATATACGGCATCTTCAGCCACGACTAAAGACAAGGACTGAAACAGTTCTTGTGCTTACTCTAAATTGTCCACTGAAAGCGATGAAAAGAAAACAAGCCTATTCTACTTTGATTTTCATGCCCCAGAAAACTGTTAACGTTCCACACATTTCAAACACTGAACTCAATATCGGAAACAACCTGAAGTTCTATGGCTTTTCTATGGTCCATAACTATTTCCCTTAGCCACGAGTGCCCATATATATCCAAGAGAAAAGCGGCGGGATACCTTGGTGGCCAAAGCCAGCATGTTTGATGAGTAGAAAGGGGGCTTGAGGGTGGCCATCTGGTACAGGATGCATCCCGCAGCCCACACATCCGCCTTCTCGCCGTACGGCTGACTCTGGACTATTTCAGGACTACAAGAACAACAGATTATACCTGGCTAGGATCGCTTCACTAAGACTAATAAATGCTGAACACAAATCGGAGATACTCAAAAGTTGTTTATATAAAAACAACCTGACAACAACACATTTTCGACAAAATTTGAACTTGCAACAATGCAAACCTGTACCATAGACCGAATCAAGAAGAGATGTTAATACATCAGGCAGATAATCAACAAAGTGGTTGAGTACTACAGGAACATACACACATATGAAAAGGAAAAGGAAAAAAATCAGTAAGCACATGTCTTTTTACGGAGCATTTTACAGAAGTCTCCCGTAACCTAGAGCTCGTTTATCTTGATCCTCTCGCTTTCTCAAATCGAGACCCGATTTTCCTTTCACTATTTATCCATAGTTAACTATGGGTTATCTTAAACTCCCGTTATGTCGATTAGTCTTTTCCCCTAGAGAGTTGGTGATAACAGGAAAATCTCTATTTTCAGCGAAACATTTCAACGTACCAGGAATAGAGAATAGTTCCCACAACTGAGGTCATTTTGCTGGCATCAGGATTTCTCTGCTTTGCGAGGCCAAAATCGGCTGATGGGAAGAATATAAACAATACTTCTAAGTTAGTGAGCACTTACATACGTCAGTGTAAAAATGCTATAAACATACATGTTTTAATATCCGAGCTTTAATCATTTAACTACATTATTGTAATTGTAACTAAACATAAGCATAGAGATTGAAATATTCCCACTTCGGTTACTTTTCTTTTAATTGTTTTATAGTGAACCAAAACTACTTAGCTACCGACCGTATGTGGGCATATTGGTGGCGTTCTTACACTTGGTGTTCATATAGTAAACCTAATTATAATTAGAGAATCGCACAATATTGGTAGAAGTAACTCCCTGTCTCTCCTTCTATCCTTAACCGAGCGACAAATAATAAATTCTAGAGAGGGATTTCAAACCAGTAACCTCGATAGGTCTTTTATCTGTTGGGCTAAGATATTTGAGGGATTGGTTTGGAGAAACTAAAACTGAATGAAACAAAAGGAAGAGCGAGAATTTTCTTTCCCCTTTCCCAGTTATGACTTCTTAAGTCACCTTCGCGTCTTCAACACACCAAAAATACACCAAGTTATCACATGTGTACTAACATCTACTAAAGTCAAACTCGTACTCACTGATTGTAACTTTATCGTTCTCTCCTAGCATGATGTTGTTGGGCGTGAGATCTCTGTGGATGATGTGTTTCTCCTTGTGAATGTAACGCAAACCCAACACCAACTAAGAAACCAAAGTAAAACGGAGTGAGAATTGATCAGGATAAGACAAAATGAAATGCAACTATTACACAGCTTGAACAGAACTAAGTCATGTAAATAAGCCAGTTTCATTATAAAGTGTTAAGCCGGTTGCTCTGACAAAGGGCTAACACTTGAATATTCAGCTTGATACCCAGCCTTAGGCTGACTAACACTCCATATCCTTCTTTGTTGACGAATTCTCGAGTATGTGACTTAACTGCTAAGGTAAGCTTGTTTTTCTAAAACCTACAGTCATAGTCAAAAAGATTAGGAAAGACTCTTGTAAATAAACAGAAGCTCGATATATTCCTCCTTTCTTAAAATCGATGTTGACTCGGACACCAAGCGCCTACTGTCAACATGAATGGAGACTGAGAAGGGTCAGTGAAACAGTCCCCTTCCCCCCATAAGGTGTACGGTTTGCGGAAACAGTGTTCTCTTAGAACTGTACTAGACGATACATAACTTCCATGAGAGAAACACTCTTATAACCACCTGTATGAAGATGTGCCACAACCTATCTTCACCAAAACGTGCTCTTTTCTCGTTCAGTGAGTTGAAATGTTCCCCGAGGGGCGCTCCCTCCACCAGCTCCATGATCACGTACAGCTTGTCCTCTGCAAACACAAGGTGACCATTAGAGCCGAGTGGCAGTGAGCTGAGTAAATAGTAGTATAACAGTTAGATTTCAGGAAGGGTTAGGTGTGAAAGTCAGTCCAACAAATGCTATGCAGTACTTAATCAGCCCTTCACTGAATACTAAGTTGGCACCCATTCAAACCCACTGTGAATAGATGAGAATTTCAAGGACATGGGTTGGGTTGGTTGAAATGCGTTCAAAAACTACTATGGGAACAAAACGGGCTTCCCTCGACTGTCTGAGATCACAACAGAAACATTATAAGACAGTCTGTATTGCTGTGTTACTTATAAATGGAGTAGTTACTATATTACTTACTTTCCTCGAATGCTTTGTAGTAACGAACCACATTAGGGTGTCTCATCTGGAAGTACGAAAAACGCAGGTTAACTAGTGGAAAGTTCTCTTCCTTTGCGTTGTTAAACACTAATTTACATGGTACCCGACAAGTACACATACTCAGCGTTTAAAGAGTTACGAACAGCAACACGTGGAGAGAACTGGAGGCGGTGTCAATTAGCATGAAACCGCCTCCAGGTAAGTTTTCAATGCAGTTAAGAGCACCCTGAACACATTTCTGATGCTTGGTAACCTAGCGTGACAAAGTCTTTTCTGGTGAGAAGAACATATTCCAAACACAAGAAATCTCTGGAGATTCCCCTTGACACTTATCTTTTTGGTACTTAGAGGGAATACTCCTCATAATATAACTCAGAACCCATCCCAGGGTTGTACTAATAAAGAGAAGTGGTAAATCCCCGACCTCCTGAAACGTGCCGGAAAAACGGGCAGTTCATCAAGATACAAATAGTTCACAACCCCTCACTGGTGTAATAGATACATATTTTATTATAACATCATTTGCACTTTTCAGGTAGCTTAGTTCTTGGCTTGCTTTTTCTCGGACGAACGGTACGCTACAACTGTGTGTTATTTACCTGCTCTTTCATGATTGTACATTCGTTTACAATCTCTCCTACGCTCTTTCCTCTTTCCTTTGCAGTCTTCCCAAGTACTTGACTGTGAATGGATATCTACAACATAAATTTTTAAGTTACTTGTACACAGTGAGCTCACATGCACCATTCACTGTCTCGTTGTGTTTTTTTAAAATAAAATCAGACCTATCACTTGTTTGGCTTTCTCACCTCTTTCATCGCGTAGAACGTCTGTGCTCCATGCTTCTTCTGTACCTGTCAGACGAAAAAAAGCCAAGTGCGTTACTGAAAGCTGAAAAACACCTGACAACAGCAATAAAGTAAAACCTTTGGAAAACTGTTGCAATACTGGAGAAAAGGCTGAAGAGTGTCCAGGTTGATCTACCTTGTCAAAATTGGTTGAGGTGTTGAATCAACATAAGTCAATCTATAGTGATGTGCACACTGTGCAAAAAGGAATAGAAGCAGAAATATTGTTTCTATCCACAGCAAACAAAACAACAAGGCAACTAGTACAATTACAGATAAACTATATCAATAATTCAGTGGAAAACTGACAACAAAGAGAAAGTTCGGCAAAACTTGCAACAAAATGGTGTGGCACTATGAACTCTTTTCGCTCATCCTCCCCACCCGTCCCACTAATATCTATACGTATTTAATTTTCTCAAGTTTTACTGACCTATGTAACTTATGTCTTTATATGTACTTTTTATTTATACTAAAAACCATGTTTTGTAACGTGGGCCCCCTGTTAAGTTAATACAGTGAAGGGTCTGAACTCAGACCTATGAGTTAATGTTTTGTGTTGCTGGGATGATCGTCTGGGTTGATATAGTCCTGAGTCAGATGCAGACTGATGCTGTTGTTGTTGTTAAGACTGACGTTTCAACAACCTGTGTGGAAGTCAACCTGAAGATGGCTTCAACACAGGTGTGCCAATCAACAACGGTTCTTCTCAGTACTACATCAACCCGGACGATCAACCAAGCACAAAGGTGTAGGCTTGATTTTGTCAAAATAAGAAAGCGCTCACTAACCTTGTAAACGCTGCCAAACGCACCAGACCCAAGCAACTCATGAACGGCGTACGCACCAATCATGTGACTGGGAGCTTTGTTCTGGTTGGTAGCGTGAATGTTACTACGAATAAAAGCAACATCCTCCTCCTGTCGAGCGAGTAACGATGTGTTCGTAAAACCGATGTAAATTCAAATACTGACATTGCTTGTGTTAGTACAAGGAAGGTTATTCAGCATGCCAAGGTCGTTCCGAATAAAGAAAAACTATATTCACTACACAAGTGCGGTGTACTTCAGGGTCCTGGTTGATGATCAGAAACTATGAGACAAAATCATATTCTAAGAAGCCTGCACTAACAATCCATTCACATCCTCATTTCTGCTTAAAATTTTCACAAGAATCTATAATATACGTTTTCAATATTTCTCAGAAAGCAAAACAAAATGGAGTCATAATTACATTGATTTCAAGTAAACAAATGACATTGTTGCACACAAAGATGAGCTAAGTGTTCACGCAATCACCCAAGTTTGTAAACGGACTGAAGAAAACCGCGCTGAAGAGATGGCGGGTAGCACTAACCGACAAACCGTTGAGCTTCTCCACCAGAACTTTGTAAGCACTGAGTTCTCTGACGTAATGCCCAACATCAATGAATTTCTCAAACAGGTCTGGAGGAAACAACCTAGCAACATAAGGAAAAACTTGTCAGCGAGATGCACACTGTACAGAAATCAAAATTGCCGTTTTAAGAGATCATAGTTGAGATGCGGTTCGTAGTCAATACTATGTTTAAACTCCGTGGATCGGAAGGCTGACTAAGATCTGTTAACGAGAGTGGGAAATTATGGTGCCTGGACCCTATAAACAGGAGGGGGGGATAGGGGGAGAGATAACGACTAAACACAAAACAACCTTTTACCTCTTAAAAAGTTGCCTGTTCCTTTCCATACTAAACAGGAACCTGTATAAATGAAGAAATTAAGTGTGGCAGTGAGTTCAAAGCAAAGTTAGGAATTGCGGTTTACTTTAACAAACACAAGGTAAGTAATTAAACCATATTTTGACATTAACTTTATGATTGTGTATTCTTTAAGCAAAAATTCTTGGTATAAAGGTGCGTCACTGCTGAAGCCAACTGTTTACACCTTCAAGCTGACACTCAGCAAGTGTGGAGTAATATGTTCCGTGAGCACTTATTTCATTAAATGCCTGACCAACCTGGCAACAATTGCTCAACTTCCACCCAAGCCCTACTCGTTTATGTCTTCCTTTTTAACACAATCTCCAAAAATAACAAAATCGCCAAAATTAGGACTTTTTTACAAGCTCAGTTATGGTTACAAATAAATCAATAATTTCAAGCTGAAAAAATTAAGGAACTAGCTTTTTATAAAAAGGGATTTATCTTAACTCTACAGTTAACAGTGAGAAAGAATTGTCAAAAATACCGTCATCAAAATCTATCGTTGATAACTTTTCGAAATTGAAAGAAACACAGTCGAAATTACCCCTATTAGTAACAAACTAATTTACTCTTAGTTTTTGCTGCATAAACACGAAGTCCAAATAATATGATAACAAAAGCTTATAACAAAAAATATATTACAACTACTTCTTACCTCAATGCTCGGAATGCATTTTTCTGCAGAAAAGAGTAGAGAATAGAAATCAGAAACGCTTCCAAAACGAATGCAAATCCTTAGTAAGTGCATCAGTTGACATGTTTTGAGAATAGAACAAGTTAATGACGAGGAATCGTGAGTAGTTTGCAATCCATGCAGATACATTACAATGCAACAGAATGTCGTACATACATCTCGGCCTCAATACATATCTGTGTGCCGGTCTGCTGGAGCACTTTCTTGTTTGTTTGTCTGTCTGTCTGTCTTTCTGTTCGTTTGTCTGTTGTTTAACTTACCTGAAGATTTTCAGCAGCAGCTGCCTCTTCGGGAGTGGCACTCTCTTGTGGTAAAATGAGAATTCCCAGCAAATAGACACCGTTGGCCTGTCGTGCAAGAGGCAATGTTGTCAGGAATACTGGTATAGATAAGATAATCAGTGATTCAGAATTTTCTTATTGTATTTAATGAAGCAAGTTTGACATGCACCAGACATTATTCTTACCTGAACTATCTGCTGCCCATTTGTATCATTGAGAACAAGCTCGGTAAGAGCAGCACACGCAGCTGCAAAGAACATAACAAGCGTGTCAACTCTTAAATGGGAAAAACTGACAGCGGTTCGCTGCTCACACCAGTCATTAGGCAAGCTCTTGTCACACAGCGAAAACGTGCCTAACGAACTATGTATGACTTGATCTAGAATTTGACTCTTTGAATGCCTGAAACATGAATCTGCCGAAAAAAAAATCAGACGTTACAAAAAATATCGTATTTTCTAGATAAATTTAGACATATCCAACTGGTAATGGTGATGAACTGGATCATTCAAGTTTTGTTTGCCGGTTAATCCAGAACTCCTCAAACTTGTCATTCAAGAATGCCTACAGTGGGAACATTAACTTGGCAATCTCACATACTAATGTTATACCTATTAACGTAGGCAGCCAAGCTTTTTTTGTCACACTTCTACTCACCAGCTTTCAAAGAAAGAACTTCCTCCACGGGTTCACTGTCAGGCTAGAGAGAGAACAAAAACGTTAAATTGTCAAAACGCGCACAGGCAACACAGTTTTTCTCTTGGTAAACTCCAAAACGTTATACATGGAATATGGTTTCCTTCACCAAGCGCTTAAACTACTACAAAAATTATTTCCAACTATCTTGCAACACATCTTGTATACTCAAAAGGATATCCATATTTTGTAGATCAGCAGGGCGGAAAAAAGATATTGGTGAAAATTGCTTTGACAATAAACTTATTGTAGTAAAAAGTTCTAGCCCTAACTTTGTGCAGATCGGAGTTTGCGGTATTCTCTTATAATAGTTTTAGAGACAAAAGTAGATAGATAGATGTCTTTATTATAAATTCTTTGCAACCATAAAAAGTTGAATTACGAAATTATTTACAATCAGTAC
>JAOBRG010367027.1:0-12094 GCA_027574985.1 Umimayanthus nakama | reverse complement strand
CGATAGAATTTGACTGGTTTTGTAAAACTCAAACGAGTTTAAGAGCAGTATGGAGTTGAGCGATAAAATTTTGACTTGGTTTGTTAAGCTCAAACGAGTTTAAGAGCAGTGGGGAGTTGAGCGATAAAAATTTGACTGCATGGCCGAAGTGTATCGTGTAACCTATCTACGTAAACCAGTAATTTGTTCTATAACATAAGGACTGGATGGAAAAAGTTAACAAAATCAAAAAAAAATCGTTCAAGTTCTTCTTTGGGGCAGAGTGTAGCCCCAAGCCAGTCATCTACATGTATGTAGCAGCTGAAAAATTCGGGCCAAAGACCGTCGATACTGGTTGAAAATTTGTCTTCCTTTCTAGCCAACAGTTTTGATTTAGTAAGGCTCTATTCTGAGAAAACAGTATTTCATTGGACATTGCATTATAACAGTAACAATAACTGTCACTTTTTAAGAATATACTTTTGTTAAGTTTTGTATTATTTAACAATAAGGTTTGGGTTACTTTGTTGTCTTTTAGCCAATACTAGAATCTTTCAGTCGTAAAGTAAAGGATGACCACAATGAGTAGCAAAATTTTATCGCACTGGAGAAAACTATATAATTATCCCTCGGAGTGGAGGTGACTAGCGGCGGATATCTACCCAGCCGCAAAATCTAGTCTTTCTGTGTCACTTCAACTGCTGTCGACCCTCTTTCTTATTTGAGCCGAACGTCGTTCTAAGGTTAAGATTGTGCGCGCGCGGTTAGTAAGTGGTTTGATTGTTTTCGTCATTACACTTACAGACTGGAAATCAGGAATGGAAGGCGAGCTTCTTAACGCACTCGTCAGGAAAAGAAACGTCTTTGCATGCAAGCTCAAAAAGTCAATCTTTTGGTGAGTACAATATTAAACTAATAATCATTTTCAAAGAGAGTAACGTGGTTGTCTGCATTATATGACGTGTACTACTCTTTTTCAAGTAAACGAGTATGAGAAAACCTTGAAGAGACCTGAATAATAACTGTTTGACTAAAGTTAAAATTACCTCTAAGACCTCAAAGAAGTATGAAAAATGGAATCGAGTTTAACGATAAGAAGTTGATTAGTTTTCTTGAACCGACTCTAGCAAATTTGAGAGCAAAAAGAATATTCTTAATGGGAGTTGAGGAACAAAAGCAGTACGATCTCGAGCGCCTTTCAAATTTAGTTAAGGATTGACTGGATTTGTTCAACGTAAACGAGTTAATGAAATATGAGGAGTAAAAAGATACCAATTTGACTGGTTTTGTTAAATGTAAACAAGTTTATGAGCAGTGAAAAGTAGAACGATACGAATTTGACTGGTTTTGTTAAATGTAAACAAGTTATGAGCAGTGAGGAGTAGAACGATACGAATTTGACTGGCTTTGTTAAACGGAAACGAGTTAATGACCAGTGAGGAGTAGAACGATACGAATTGTACTGGTTTTGATAAACGGAAACGAGTTAATGAGCACTGAGGAACAGAACGATACGAATTTGACTGGTTTTGTTAAACGCAAACGAGTTAATCAACAGTGTGGAATACAACAATACGAAATTGACTGGTTGCGTTCAACCTAAAACGAGTTAATGAGCAAAAAGAAGTAGAGCGATAAGAATTTAACTGGTTCTGTTAAACGTAAACGAGTTAATAAGCAGTGAGAACTAGAACGTTACGACTTTGACTGGTCTTGTTAAACGTAAGCGAGTTGATGATCAGTGAGTAGTAGAACGATACGAATTTGACTCGTTTTTTCAAACGTAAACCAGTTAACGATCAGTGAGTAGTAGAACGATACGAATTTGACTGGTTTTTTCAAACGTAAATGAATTAATGATCAGTGAGTAGTAGGACGATACGAATTTAACTAGTTTTGTCAAACGCAAACGAGTTAATGATCACTGAGTAGTAGAACGATACAAATTTGACTGGTTTTGTTAAAAGTAAACGAGTTAATGATCAATGAGTAGTAGAACGACACAAACTTGACTGTTTCTGTTAAACGTACACAAGTTAACGAGCAGTGAAGAGTACAACGATACGAATTTGACTGGTTTTGTTAAACGTAAACGAGTTAAAGATCAGTGAGTAGTAGAACGATACGAATTTGACAGGTTTTTTTAAACGTAAACGAGTTAATGATCAGTGAGTAGAAGAACGACACGAATTTGACTAGTTTTGTTAAACGTAAACGAGTTAATGATCAGTGAGTAGTAGAACGACACGAATTTGACTGGTTTTGTTAAACGTAAACGAGTTAATGATCAGTGAGTAGTAGAACGATACGAACTTGACTGGTTTTGTGAAACATAAACGAGATAATGATCAGTGAGTAGTAGAACGATACGAATTTAACTGGTTTTGTCAAACGCAAACGAGTTAATGATCAGTGAGTAGAAGAACGATACGAGTTTGACTGGTTTTTTTAAACGTAAACGAGATAATGATCAGTAAGTAGTAGAACGATACGAATTTGACTGGTTTTGGCCAACCTAAACGACTTACTGATCAGTGAGGAGTAGAATGATCCAAATTTTACTCGTTTTGTTAAACTTAAACGAGTTAATGATCAATGAGTAGTAGAACGACACAAGCTTGACTGTTTCTGTTAAACGTAAACAAGTTAACGAGCAGTGAAGAGTAAAATGATACGAATTTGACTCGTTTTTTTAAACGTAAACGAGTTAATGATCAGTGCGTAGTAGAACGATACGAATTTAACTAGTTTTGTCAAACGAAAACGAGTTAATGATCAGTGAGTAGTAGAACGATACGAATTTGACTGGTTTTGTTAAACGTAAATGAGATAATGATCAGTGAGTAGTAGAACGATAAGAATTTGACTGGTTTTGTCAAACGTACACCAGTTAATGATCAGTGAGGAGTAGAACGATAAGAATTTCACTGGTTTTGTTCAACATAAACGAGTTAATGATCAGTGAGGAGTAGAACGATACGAATTTGACTGGTTTTGTTAAACGTAAACGAGTTAATGATCAGTGAGTAGTAGAACGATACGAATTTTGTTGGTTTTGTCAAACGTAAACGAGTTCATGATCAGTGAGAAGTAGAACGATACGAATTTAACTAATTTTGTTTAACGTAAACGATTAATGATCAGTGACTAGTAGAACAATACCAATTTGACTGGTTTTGGTCAGCGTGAACGAGTTACTGATCAGTGAGGAGTAGAATGATCCGAATTTTACTCGTTTTGTTAAACTTTAACGAGTTAATGATCAATGAGTAGTAGAACGGCACAAATTTGACTGTTTCTGTTAGGCGTATTTAAACCAGTAAATGATCAGTGAGTAGTAGAACGATACGAATTTGACTCGTTTTGTTAAACGTAAACTAGTTAATGATCAGTGAGTAGTAGAACGATACGAATTTGACTGGTTTTGTTAAACGTAAACCAGTTAATGAGCAGTGTGAAGTAGAACGATACAAATTTGACTGGTTTTGTTAAACGTAAACGAGTTAATAACCAGTGAGTAGGTAGAACGATACAAACTTTACTGGTTTTGTTAAACGTAAACGAGTTAATGAGCAGTGAGGTGTGGAACGACACGAATTTGACTGGTTTTGTTAAACGTAAACCAGTTAATGATCAGTTAGGTGTAGAACGACACGAATTTGACTGGTTTTGTTGAACGTAAACGAGTAAATGATCAGTGAGTAGTACAACGGTACGAATTTGGGTGGTTTTGTTAAAATCAATCGTGTTAATGATCAAAGAGTAGTAGAACGATACAAATTTGACTGATTTTGTTAAATGTAAACGAGTTATTGATCAGTGAGGAGTAGAACGATACTAATTTGACTGGTTCTTTTCAACAGAAGAGAGCTAATGATCTTTAGTAGTAGAACGATACGAATGTGACTCGTTTTGTTAAACGTAAACGAGTTAATGATCAGTGAGTAGAAGAACGATACGAATTTGACTGGTTTTGTTGAACGTAAACGATTTAATGATCAGTGAGGAGTAGAATGATACAAATTTGCTTGTATTGTTAAGCTTAAACGAATTAATGATCAATGAGAAGTAGAATGACACAAATTTGACTGTTTCTGTTAAACGTTAACCAGTCAATGATCAGTGAGGAGTAGAACGTTGCGAATTTGACTCGTTTTGTTCAACGTATACGAGTTATTTAGCAATGAGGAATGGAACGATAGGAATTTGATTCGTTTTGTTAAACGTTAACAAGTTTATGATCAGTTAATAGTAGAACGATACGAATGTGACTTGTTTTGTTCAACATAAATTAGTTAGCCGGTGAGCAGTGAGGAGTAGACCGCTATGAATATGACTGATTTTTTTAAAAGTAATTAAGGTAATAGGCAGTGAGGAATAGAACGTTACAAAATTGACTGGTATTTTTTAAACGTAAATGTTTTAATGAGCAGTGAGTAGTAGAATGATACAAATTTAACTGGTTTTGTTAAACGTTAACGAGTTAATGAGCAGTGAGGAGTAGAAGGATACAAATTTTACTGGTTTTGTTAAACGTAAACGAGTTAATGAGCAGTGAGGAATAGAACGATACGAATTTGACTGGTTTTGTTGAACGTAAACAATTTATTTAGTAGTGAGGAGTAGAAGGATTGGTATTGGAGTGATTTTGTTAAACGTAAATGAGTAAATGAATATCGAGTAGTATAACGATACGAGTTTAACAACGTTAGCTAAACGAAAACGAGTAAATAAGGGGTGTGGAGTTGAACGACACAAATTTGGCTGGTTTTGTTAAACGTAAACAAGTTAATGCACTTTGAGGATTTAAACGATACGAATTTTACTGGTTTTGTTAGACGTAAACGAGTTAATGAGTATTGAGGAATAGAACGATACGAGTTTGATTGGTTTTGTTAAATCTAAACAAGTTAATGAGCAGTGAGTAGTAGAACAATATGGATTTAATTGGTTTTGTTAAACGTAAATGAGTTAATGAGCATTGAGGAGTAGAACGATTCGATTTTGGTTTTGATTGGTTTTGTTAAATCTAAACAAGTTAATGAGCAGTGAGTAGTAGAACAATATGGATTTGGTTTGATTGGTTTTGTTAAATCTAAACAAGTTAATGAGCAGTGAGTAGTAGAACATTATGGATTTAATTGGTTTTGTTTAACGTTACCTAGTTAATGAGCAGAAGTTGTTAGAATTCTTAAAATTTTACTTCCTTTGTTAAAGTAAAATGAGTTTAAGAGCATTTGAGAATTTAAACGATAAGGTTTTGACTGGTTTTCTTAAACTGGAACGAGTTAGTGAGCCTTAGGGAGCAGAGCGATTTCACTTGAAGTGGTTTTGTTCAACTTGATCGAATGAGCTTGTTGAGCAATAGGAAGTAGAGCGATAAGACTTTTTACTGGTTTTGTTAAATTCAATTAGCTTAAAATTATACAATACGGAGTAGAGTGATAAAAGCATCACTCTTTTTAAACTCAAATTTATTTAAGAGGAGTTGAGAGTTCAGCCAATAAGAGTTTGACCGGTTTTTGTTAACTCAAAAGCAGTAGTTAGTCAGAGCGATAAGAGTTTGTCTGGTTTTATTGAACTCAAGCGAGGTTGAGAACAGGGGAGAGTTTAGCCGAAAATAATTTGACTGGTCTTGTAAAACTCAAAGGGTTTTCAGTTGAGCAGTAGTGAGTACTGAGGTCAGAGCGATAACAATTTGATTGGTATTGTTAAACACAAACATGCATTCACATGTTCTTTTTAAACCTAACGAGTTAAAGAGCAGAAGGGATCGAGTTGGGCGGAGAGAAACTTTTTAAAGTTTTTTGTTAAAATGAAACGAATTTGTGAGCAGTAAGGAGTAGAGCAATGAAAACTTGTCTGATTTTGTTAAGGTCACGCGAGTTTCAGAGCAGTAGGGGGCAGAGCTATATGAATTTGATTGGTTTTTTCAACTCAGACAATTTTGATGAGCAATAGGAAGTAGCGCGCTAACAATTTTCACTGATTTTGTTAAACTCAAAACGTTTTCTTAAATTCAAATAGTTTAATATTACTCAGAAGGGAGTAGAGCAATAACATTTTGACCTTATATTCTAAACTTAAACAAGTTTAAGAGGAATTGAGCCGATAAGCATTCGACTCACGGTTTTTGTTAAATTCAAAAAGGTTATGAACAGTAGTTAGTAGAGCGATAAAAATTTGATGGGTTTTGTTAAACTCAAATAGTTTTTTTGAGTAGTAAGTTCTGAGAACGAAAAAAATGGACTGCATGGTTTTGATTAACTCATGCAAATGAGTTTTAATAGCAGTAAGGGTTAGAGCTATAAGATATTGACTGGTTTAGCTATACGACTTAAACGGGTCAGCTTATAAACACAGTAGGCAATAGAGTGACAAGAGTTTGACTGGTTTTGTCGAACTCAAACCAGTTTAAGAGTGTAGAGAGTTTAAGCGATACAAATTTGAATAGTTTTGTTAACCTCAGATTCAGCCGGAAGAGTTTAAGAGCCGAGCGGAGCAGAGCGATGTGAATTTAAGGGATTTTGTTCAGCTCAAGGGAATTTGATGGAAATAGGGAAAAGAGCGCTATGAATTTTCACTGGTTTTGTTACAACTTAAAAAGTTTATACATGAAACAGTAGGTTTTTGTGTCAATAGGAATTTCACTGGTTTCGTTTAACTCAAACAAGTCTAAGAGAAGAAGGGAGTGAAAAATAAAGATTTGACTGGTTTCCATTTGATGTTTAGCTGTTCCATTCGATGATTGGCTAATCCAACCCCAGAGTAGCTGGACCGTGTCACGTTACTTTGTTCCGTCTCAAGTTTGGTTGTTTCATTGCAAGTTTTTCTTCCTGCTCGTCATTGGGCTGAACTCTTCGAGATTTGTTTAAATCATTTTGTATGCATGTGTTGCTAGTCTATTTTTATTCAACCTCAACCATTTGATAAACACTTACGCAACTTCAACACGGACGGCTAAACCAAATCGTTGTAGCTTACGCCATTTGGACGAAAGCTAAGCTAGCTGTCATTATGCTGAACCGTTCGAGGTTTGGTTATTCTGTTTTACATGCGTTGCTTAGTCTATTTGTGTTCAACTTTGACCATTTGACCACAAGTTATGTCGTTTCTTCACGGACCACTAGACCAAATCGCCGTAGCTTATGCCAATTCGACAAGGAAAGCTATGCTACTTATCATTATGCTGAACCGTTTGAAGTTTGTTGGTTCCGTTTTAGACATGTTGCTTAGTCTATTCGCGTTTAGCCTGGGCCATTTGACAACAAGTTATACCATTTTATCACGAATGGTAGGACCAAAACATTCTAGCTTGTGCAAGTTCGACAAGGAAAGCTATGCTGCCTGTCAATGTCCTGAATCATTCGAGGTTTGTTTGTTCTGTTCTTTTATATGCTGGCTAGTCTGTTTGCGTTTAGCCTGGACCATTTGACAACAATTTATACCATTTAATCACGGATGGCTTGACCAAATCACTCTAGCTTGTGCAAGTTCGACAAAGAAAGCTATGCTACTTGTCAATGTCCTGAATCATTCGAGATTTGTTTGTTCTGTCTTACATATGCTGGTTAGTCTGTTTGCGTTTAGCCTGGACCATTTGATAACTATTTGTGCTGTTTAATCACGGATGGCTGGACCAAATCACTCTAGCTTATACCAACTGGAAAACGAAAGCTATGCTAGTTGTCATTATGCTAAACCATTCAAGGTTTGTTTGTTCCGTTTTACATATGCTGGTTAGTCTATCCGTATTTAGCCTGGACCATTTGATAACAAGTTATGCCATTTCATCATGGATGGCTAGACCAAATCGTTCTAGCTTATGCCACATCGACAAGAAAAGCTATGCTGTTTGTTATTATCCTGAACCGTTCGTGGTTTGTTTGTTCCGTTTAACATACGTTGCTTAGACTATTTGCGTTTAGCCTGGACCATTTGATAGACTAGCGAATAGACTAACCAACATATGTAAAACGGAACAAACAAACCTTGAATGGTTTAGCATAATGACAACTAGCATAGCTTTCGTTGTCCAATTGGCATAAGCTAGAGAGAGTTGGTCCAGCCATCCGTGATTAAACAGCATAAGTAGTTATCAAATGGTCCAGGCTAAACGCAAACAGACTAACCAGCATATGATAGAACGGAACAAACAAACCTCGAATGATTCAGGACATTGACAGGCAGCATAGCTTTCCCTGTCGAACTTGCACAAGCTAGAATAATTTGGTCCAGCCATTCATGATGAAATGGCATAACTTGTTATCAAATGGTCCAGGCTAAATACGAATAGACTCACCAACATATGTAAAACGGAACAAACAAACCTTGAATGGTTTAGCATAATGACAACCAGCATAGCTTTTATTCGTTGTCCAATTGGCATAAGCTAGAGTGATTTGGTCTAGCCATCTGTGATGAAATGGCATTACTTGTTATCAAATGGTCCAGGCTAAATACGAATAGACTAACCAACATATGTAAAACGGAACAAACAAACCTTGAATGGTTTAGCATAATGACAACTAGCATAGCTTTCGTTGTCCAATTGGCATAAGCTAGAGTGATTTGGTCCAGCCATCCGTCATTAAATGGCATAACTTGTTATCAAATGGTCCAGGCTAAACGCAAACAGACTAACCTGCATATGATAGAACGGAACAAACAAACCTCGAATGATTCAGGACATTGACAGGCAGCATAGCTTTCCCTGTCGAACTTGCACAAGCTAGAATGATTTGGTCCAGCCATTCATGATTAAATAGTATAATTTGTTGTCAAATGGTTCAGGCTAAACTCGAATAGACTAACCAGCATATGATAGAACGGAACAAACAAACCTCGAATGATTCAGGACATTGACAGGCAGCATAGCCTTCCTTGTCGAATTGGCATAAGCTACAACGATTTGGTTTAGCCGTTCGTGTTGAAATTGCGTAAGTGTTTATCAAATGGTTGAGGTTGAATAAAAATAGACTAGCAACACATACAAAATGATTTAAACAAATCTCGAAGAGTTCAGCCTAATGACGAGCAGGAACAAAAACTTGCAATGAAACAACCAAACTCGAGATAGAACAAAGTAACGTGACACCGTCCAGCTACTCTGGGGTTGGATTAGCCAATCATCGAATGGAACAGCTAAACATCAAATGGAACAGGCAAACGTCGAATGGAACAAGCAAACGTCGAATAGAACAGCCAAGAGTCAAATGGAATAAGCTGTAGTCATGGCGACGACCATGACGTCAATCCAAAAACTGTTTTGGCGCAAAACTGTGCGCGCGCTGCAGTTTTATTCTTGCAGTTGGTATTTTAAAACTTTTCTATAAAATCGATCGATCCGAAAGTGTATACTTGTGATTACGTACATGTAGTCGATACACGTGGGTTTAAATAAAAAAAAACCCTGAAGATTTCGGCGAAGTAAAAATTAGTGACTAGTTATTTATTGAGACAGTTTGCCTCAAGAGTTGTGATATACCTGTAAGAACTGCGATTTGGTAAATGAAAAAACATGTGATATAAACTCTGCGAACTTAAGTCAAGAAGCCCACCCAATTTAAGCAATCTTTTAAATTTTAGTAACACAGTATGGATTTATTTGCAATAGTTTATTATCATAAACAAACGTTCTTCATCTTTTCTCAGCCTCACCTCAGTATGTTCTTAACATACGGCTTAAATTTTTGGCGGTTTTCAGCCTCATGTCCTTATAAAAAGGTTCCTACAAAAAAGAGCGCATACTACATTAATATACCGATGTTTACATGCGTTAAGCCTCGACCATTTGACAACAAGTTTACCATTTCATCACGGATGGCTGGACCAAATCATTCTAGCTTGTGCAAGTTCGACAAGGAAAGCTATGCTACTTGTCATTGTCATGAATCATTCGAGGTTTGTTTGCTCTGTTAAATTACATACGCTTGTTAGTCTCAGTTTGCGTTTAGCCTGGCCGGACCATTTGATAATGACAAGTTATGCCATTTTATCACGGATGGCTAAACCAAATCGTTCTAGCTTATGCAAAACCGACAAGGAAAGCTATGCTGCTTGTTATTATCCTGAACCGTTCGAGGTTTGTTTATTCCGTTTAACATAAGATACTTTGCTTAGTCTATTTATGCCTTTAGCCTGGACTATTTGATAATTACTTATGCTACTTCATCACGGATCAAACTGCTATAGCTTATGCTATTTGACCGTTGACGTTATTTTGGTGGTGACGGCCGCCCATAAGTGTTATTAAAATTTAAAAGATTGCTTAAATTGGATTGGCTTCTCACTTAAGTTCGCAGATTTTATATCACATGTTTTTTCATTTACCAAATCGCCGTTCTTACAGGTATATCTCTTGAGACAAACCAGTGTCTCAATAAATAACTAATCACTAATTTTTACTTCGCCAAAATCTTCAGGTTTATTTTTTTAAACCCACGTGTATCGACTACGTAACCACAAGTATACACTTTCGCGCCAAAATAGTTTTTGGATTGACGTCATGGTCGTCGCCATGACTACAGCTTATTCCATTTGACTCTTGGCTGTTCTATTCGACGTTTGCTTGTTCCATTCGACGTTTGCCTGTTCCATTTGATGTTTAGCTGTTCCATTCGATGATTGGCTAATCCAACCCCAGAGTAGCTGGACGGTGTCACGTTACTTTGTTCTATCTCGAGTTTGGTTGTTTCATTGAAAGTTTTTCTTTCAAGCTCGTCATTAGGCTGAACTCTTCGAGATTTGTTTAAATCATTTTGCATGTGATGTTAGTCTATTGGTATTAAACCTCAACCATTTAATAAACACTTACGCAACTTCAACACGGACAGCTAATTAAACCAAATCGTTGTAGCTTATGCCATTTGGACGAAAGCTAAGCTAGCTGTCATTATGCTGAACCGTTCGAGGTTTGGTTATTCTGTTTTACATGCGTTGCTTAGTCTATTTGTGTTCAACCTCGACCATTTGACCACAAGTTATGTCGGTTCTTCACGGACGGCTAGACCAAATCGCCGTAGCTTATGCCAATTCGACAAGGAAAGCTATTCTAGTTGTCATTATGCTAAACCATTCAAAGTTTGTTTGTTCCGTTTTACATATGCTGGTTAGTCTATTCGCATTTAGCCTGGACCATTTGATAACAAGTTGTGCCATTTAATCACGGATGGCTAGACCAAATCGCCGTAGCTTATGCCAAATCGACAAGGAAAGCTATGCTGTTTGTTACTATTTTGAACCGTTCGACGTTTGTTTATTCCGTTTAACATACGTTGCTTAGTTTTTTTGTGGTCAACCTCGACCATTTGACCACAAGTTACGTCGTTTCTTCACGGACGGCTAGACCAAATCGCCGTAGCTTATGCCAATTCGACAAGGAAAGCTATGCTAATTATCATTATGCTGAACCGTGTTTGTCTGTTCCGTTTTAGACATGTTGCTTAGTCTATTTGCGTTTAGCCTGGGCCATTTGACAACAATTTATACCATTTAATCACGGATGACTGGACCAAATCACTCTAGCTTGTGCAAATTCGACATGGAAAGCTATGCTACTTGTCAATGTCCTGATTCATTCGAGGTTTGCCTTTTCTGTTTTGCATATGCTGGTTAGTCTGTTTGCGTTTAGCCTGGACCATTTGATAACTGCTTATGCTGTTTAATCACGGATGGCTGGACCAAATCACCCTAGCTTATGCCAATTGGACAACGAAAGCTATGCTAGTTGTCATTATGCTAAACCATTCAAGGTTTGTTTGTTCCGTGTTACATATGCTGGTTAGTCTATTCGCATTGAGCCTGGACCATTTGATAACAAGTTATGCCATTTAATCACGGATGGCTAGACCAAATCGTTCTAGCTTATGCCAAATCGACAAGGAAAGCTATACTGTTTGTTATTATTCTGAACCGTTCGACGTTTGTTTATTCCGTTTAACATACGTTGCTTAGTCTATTTGCGTTTATCTTGGACCTTTTGACAACTACTTATGCTATTTAATCACGGACGGCTAGACCAAACTGCTCTATCTTACGTCATTTGACCCTTGACCTAATTTTATTGGTGACGGCCGGCAATAAATTAGTGCGTCTTGAGCAGGAGGAGGGGGGG
>JAOBRG010367016.1:0-12094 GCA_027574985.1 Umimayanthus nakama | reverse complement strand
CCCTCCCCTCTCCCCCGCCCCATACCCACACGGTGTTATTAGGGAACACCATTAAAGTTTTTAAGCATAAACAGCTTCTGTCACTTGTGCTTACGTCTCTAATATATAAAACTCTTGCACTTGTGTCTAATTCTGCATTGTTCAACTCTTTATCGCCCCTCCTCCTCTGCCATATATTAACTATACATGATTGATGGCTATAGGTAGTTAATGTATACTTTGAATAATCTTTGGGAACATATCTATGTCTTGATTGTAACTATGCAGTTGGTATAAGTTGCAAGTGATGGATACATTTCCCTGTAGCATCTCTCAATATCTTGCAGCCACTCCAAGCACTCAGCTATGGAAAGTCTTGTTGGAGTTCCTTGTACAGTTTTATCAATACCAAGTGCATCTGGTGATAAAATACAATTGCAGCCTGATTAGAATGTAGATTCATTTGATACATTTACAAGTACAAGACAAGTCTACACTTGTATTAAAACACCTTTTTTAAAGTCCCTGACTGGACGGACTTAAAAAATGAAGGTGAACAAAAAAAAAGTAAATCATTTCAAAACGTTTTCTACAGTTTGTATGGATTGGTTCATGATAATACTAAAGATTTACAAGTACACAGAGCATGGTATTCGATTGTACCTGCATGGCCATTATAAACTTCAAAACAACTCTCTTTATGTGATGCCAGTCTCCTCACGACTTCTTCAAGTGATCGCCTATCAAGGACAGCACACTTATGAGTGCAAACACATTTACGTCAAGAATCAGAGTTCAACTACTGTCATTACTCTTAACAATCACTCAAGATCTGAGAGTTAGGGTTGTTTTGGGTGGGAATGAGCTGCAAAAGAGTTCATATGATGACCCTTTTTTTAAACTGAAAACTGGTTCAGTTAATTTCAAAAATTAATCATATAGAGATAATGTAAGTACTGCAATACTTTAGGTTGACCAATTAAGAGTTATAGCTCAAATCAAGGGCCTTTCTGCAATGCTCTTTAAAAACGATATCACTGAAATTCCATATTTACATTGATTTGTCAAATTTAATGTCCAACATAATAACTTTGGTATTTATAACACCTGAATTTTGGTCATCGCTTTGTACAGTGTTCATGAAAGCAGTACCTGTACATGTAAGTGCTTAAAGCTTTTTTTACTTTTGTATACCCAAAGGGACCTAAGAATTTCACTACAGTACATAATTGTGTAAATGAGTTCATTATGCAGGTTAACTAGCACTTAGAGTTGAAGAAAATATCAACTAATAATGCACTAGTCAAATGGAACTCCTGCCCCTCCCTCAGAGCTCTCAAGTCTCATGCATTGAGCGTGAGTCTCATGCATTTCAATGTAATCTCATGCTCTCACGCTCCCACGAATATTTCTCACGCATTAGCACTCTTCCGGAAGGTAACTTTACTATTTTGACCATCAGAAGTGCTTATGATTGTAAGATTCCTTCCTTCGCCCTCCATAGAAGGAATAAATGTGTCTGGTTTTAACAAGTTAGTGCGTTTTCCGGTGATTCAAGAAGTGCAAAATCCAAAAATTTTATCTGGAGAAGCATGCCCTCGATTCCCCCTAGATGATGTCTGCACTTTTATTACTCGCTCAGCAGGCAATCTCACTCCTTGGAAATACACAAACTTGAGAGCTCTGCTCCCCCCTGGGGCATGGTTGTGCTAAGGAAACATACTGAATAAAATAATAATCATTATGGCCCATGATGTGGAGGTTTTGACAGTGTTCGACAACATATCCCTTACATAGATTGCAAAACAATGGCACTCATACCTGGGGCATTTTCCCTGTTTTGACATATGGGGTATTATCTGCTTTTGACACCAGTCAAAGTCAATTCCCTGATTTTTCAGGGGGGAGTTGGGGGTTATCTTTTACTAGTGCATAACTGTGACCAAGTTTGCTATGTGCAAGCAAAATTTCAAGACCATGGATATCTACGGTGTATTTAGTCAAATTAACTTCTGCAATGGAAGAGGTAGGAAAACATCAGAGGTCTCAGAGAAAGGGTTAATAGACCCTTTTCATGGTTCTTGAGGCAATTGAAAATCCAATGTTAGCACTCTGCAAGTGAAAGAGCAGGTAAAAGTTAATAAGTGCTGAAAATACAGGGATTTAATATTGAAACTGTGACATTAGTGAGAATTTTAAAAACATAAAAATTCCTTGAAATTCTTAGAGACAATGTATGGAAGTTTGCATGGGATCGAGCCTGGGAGGGCATCGCAAGCCTTCCCAACTCAAAATTCCGATACATTCTCTGTTAAATAAATTTTCAGTTTTTAAAAACTTTACAAATCTACAGTTTTCATTATTAAATCCCTAAATTTACGGCACTTACTAACTTTGATCTGCTTTTTCCATTCCTGGTGCTTACAGGGTGCTAATGATAGGTTTTCAGTTTCCTCCAGAACCATGAAAAGGGTCTATATGCATTAATCCTTTTTATGTACAGTTCTACACGCAGGTATATTCTCAGACAAGTGATTCAATGTTTGATAAATTATTGTAATTGAACTACAGTTGACTCCCGATAACTCGAACCTTCAGGGGAAATAGAAAAAGGTATGAGTTATCGGGAGTTCGAGTTACCAGGAGTTGAGAATGTCAAATGACCGTAAATAAAGAAAAACGATGATCCTGTTCACTTCTATTCATACAATGTACAGTTTAATTTACAGTAATTTAATTTAATTAAGCACTGTATGTATGTAATAATATGTTTCTATCACCTTTTCTAATAACTTTCCAATAATGAAAAAATGGCATCTATGTGCATTTCTATTTATGCAATGTACAGTACCGTACATTTTCATTAAATTTAATTATAATTGTAATGAGATAATGTGCCAATACGAAGAACAATTGCACTGTGGCCGTTACTGGCAAGGCAGTTAACCACGGAGATGGGGAAGGTCTGCAATGGCAATGCACACTGCACCTTCAGGGGCACAAAAAATTTAATGACATTTCGAAGAAAGAGTTAAGTGGCAAAGCTTGATGAATGTATGTATTGTATCGCATGAAATGGCAATGAAATGTAAACAACCCTGAACTGAATTAACTAGAAGAATACTCGCGATCGGTTGCTTTAAATAAATTCAATGTTTTGATCTATAGTACTGTATTTTTTTACTTGACCCTTCTTGAAAAACGTGGTTCGAGTTATCTAGGGTAAATATTGTATACAAAATGACCTGAAGGAAAATGAAAATTGGTTCAAATTAGCGGGAGGTTCGAGTTACCAACGGTAAAATTACAGTAAATGTATGAACGAAATCCATGGGAAATCGATGTTGGTTCAAATTAGCGCGAGGTTCAAGTTTGCGTGGGTTCGAGTTATCGGGAGTCAACTGTAAATCATTTGGTTGTATTCGATTGTGTTTCAAAAAATTGAACCAAAACTTTTCAGTGATAACGATTACCAAACCGAATCAAACTTAATCCTTTGATTTTGATCAATTTTTACAAAGAAAAGATGCAAGTCATGTTGCTCAGTAAATACTATATTTTCACTGGATTATCGGGGCAGGGTCAGAACTATATAAAACCAAACCAGCAAAGAAGTAAACGGAAGACGCTTTCAAGGTTATTAGTTCAGTAATCGAACTTTAAAAAATTTTTCAGTGACTACAGTTTCGTTCGATTACCGAACTCAATGATAATCGAACATACTGTAAGTGTAATCGTTCGATTACGTTCGATTAAAATTGTGTGGATTGCCTACCCTGGGTATATTAAAAAGAATTATCCATCTGAAATGGCTCAGGGATTAAGCTCTCCAATGAAGCAGTATTCACTTTAAATAAAAACCAGATCTTTTCCTAAAGTCCCTAAACAAGACTCGACTTTGACTTTAAGTGTCGATCTGTCGTACTCACAAATCCTTCCGTAAAATCCCCATTACATGCTCCAGTGATGCGATCAGCTTGTACTTTAGTTTCTGCTTCAGGCCTGTAAACTGTGCCAGTGGATCTCTGTCGAATGACGTTTTATCACAAGCCTGCAGTTGGAGCACAAGATTACTCAGTGACTCCAGTATTCCACGCGAATGATCGACAGTCGAATCCCAACACTTCAGCTGATCTTTCACGGATGTGAAGCTTTTGCGGAACTTTCTAAGACACGCAGACTCTGCATCCATGTCGAGAGTTGTTTTTCCCTAAATATAACCGTGGCATGGTATATCAGCCACGAAAACGAGTATTTGTTACCATTTTATGCAGTTATGGTTCTTCAAACTTCAAAAACGTGCTGGCGCATGCAGTTTCCAGCAGGCTCTATACCGAGGTTTGAGGTGACATGGTAACTAGTGCCCAGCATACGGATGACAGACAGTTAATTACACAGAGCAGACCTGGGGAGGAAGCCCAAGCAAAGCAGAGACGATGTATTATATGAACGTTTTCCCTTGTCTGAAGTAGAATATCCATTTCTACGGTTATAAATTTAAATTTTCCGGGTCAGAATAGCCTGCGTCGCAGACAGTTGTAAACATCCGTGTAATATATTGACATTTAAAAATAATTGACATGTCCGGCTGCAGGCTAGGTCAGAAGCAAGATGGAGGTTTGAATGCTCACACTAACCCCCTCTCCCCCAAAACCAGGGTGTCTGACAAAGATGAAGAAGTCACTCGGACATCATTAAACAGTGATACTAGCGCGGTTTTCCAGTTAATCAAGATCCAGTATTTGCCTCACCAATTAAAAAACAGTCCATGTTTCAGTGGCGTGTGTCCATCGAGTTATGGTGCTCGCAAGAATTCATGAGAGCACGAGAGAAACGTTTGAGTGACAGTCAGTACGAGGCGAAACCGAGAGCTTCTCTTGTTTCTTAAGCGCTCTCTCAACTTCTAAAGTGCACCAATAACCAGATAAGAAGCACGGTCAAAGATTGAGCCATAGTTCTTGAACATTGCCACTGCTGATAAAGCACCGAGAATTCCCGTAAAATATTAAAAACAATATTAAAGTGTTATACAGGTTTTTTGGCTTTTTTAGTGTCTGAAAAATTAAAGGTTTTGACTTGATAAGCCATCTTCAGAGTCCACATACGTAGTGTTAACTATCAAGATGACGGACTTATCGACTGAAGTCGAAAACGTTTAGTTTTTAAACATTTTCAGCCGAAAAAACAACAAGCCTGTAACATTTTAGTGTTTTATCTTGCAAGTTCGGCACGTTAAATCTTTGATTTCTTCTGAAACTTTCCAAAACTCAGTTAAAACTGCTTGCAAAAGGGGAGGGGGTAGAGTCGTGCATGACTGCGCTCGCAAGCTTAACTGTAAAAAAAACGAAATTGAAGTTAGCCTACGTAGCAAAAATAACGTGTCGCCAATTAAACAGAAGGAAAAATATCAGTCAAATATATAGCAAATGCATACTTAAGATATCGTCTTTTTTGTATTTTATTTTCTTTTTTGTCTTCTACATTTCTTTAAATATGATACGAGAAAAAATAAAGTAAAAAAAAAACTGAGACAAAATAGATTAAGGATAATAAAGATATCGTCTTTCTAGATGGAACAATCCCTGAATAAGTGCGGGGATCAACGGCATCCTATGAACTTTATAGTTACCAGTACCAAACATAAATATGATGTACAGTTTGTCGCCAATAAAACAAAACGGAAAAGGGAGAAATCAAGTTAATATCAAATCCACACTTAAGAGTCTCATCTTTCTCAGTCGAACAATCCCTGAATAGTGTGGTTTGTTCATCAAAAGTTAATGCGGTGTCGAATTATATAGAACAGTTTAAAGACTGTCCAACCTCCAAAGGGCTTTAAATCTGGATAAAATTTTTCGTGAGGTACTGCCTTAAGTGCCAATTTTGCCTTTTGCTAGGGAGTATTGGGGCATGCCCCAAAAGGAAAATTTTTAAAACTAGAGGCTGTTAAATGCCATTTAATTTTTGTGTTCTAACACAATAATTTCCGCCTAAAAGTACTTGATTTTGTTTGATATTATTTCTTGCAGTTTCTTTAGTTTTTCGGGACATGAGGGTTAAGTATTGAGTCGCCCTCTACTCTGAGAACGAAAGATCCCATTGGATAAAAACACAATATAAATAACCAAAACCTTAAGACTAAAACTAACCAACCGTTAAGAAACACACAATAGCTTATTGTTAAAAAGTGTAAGTTATTGTTGCTGTTATTGTTTATTGACCAATGGAATACTTCGTTCTCAGAGTAGAGCCTTACTGTAAGTATTTTGCGTTTCGCTTTCTTTTTCAGAGAATTTGACGAAAATATCATGTTACGACTCGAAATAGTTTTTTTCCGATCCCGAAGGTATATTGGTCGGAATTCGGGGTTTTCAAGCAAAATCGAGATAATTCCGACGAAATCGGGATGGTTGGACAGTCTGTGGCTTTCTGGCACTGCAATAAGCATTTGCACAGCAAAAATGAAGAACCGTAGAAAAGTAGTCTAAGAGAGCTCCTTAAGCTTAAGCAAGATTAAATTGTGATTGCAATATAGTTTCACTGCTACCTTCGAAAATGGTTTTTTTTTCATAACACTCCAGGCGTCGAACTGATGATAAAAATGAGTCTACGCCTCTACGAATTCCACACCATTTTTAAAATTTGTTAGGAAGTTTATTCCCTCATATAGTAGTTTTATGTTTGGACCACTTCGTTACTAAAGTGTGTAACATAGAGTGTATAATATATGTTTCAAAAATGATTTTCACGGGTTCACGGATTTCATTGGGATTATTACGTCAACTTAATTATAGACCGGCATTCGGGTTTAACAATTTTAACAACTAAATTATAGCAGATCAGGGGATGGGCATTCAGATACAGTGGATTTAGATTAAAGCAAAATCAATTGGCATTATCCCCACCAAGTTGCTTTATCTTCAACCCACCACCCAAATAACTTCCCACCCCCTGCTCTTTTACTGTTGACGAGGAATAAAAGAAACAACTCTATGACTTCAGGCAAAGAGAGACACCGTTTTAGAGCATATTTTTAAAATTGAGTGCGATAACTACAATCATTTAAAAAGTGTGTAGTGTGACAATACTGAAAAGCTCCTGGATTTCCGCTACTTCTTTCGGCCTGTTTTAGGGCGTGTTCGATTGACTTTATTCCGGAATAGGAATAAGCAGAATAAAAACTTTGTCCAATCTTATTGGCTACAATTACTGCAAATTTGAAAGAAAAATTCAAATGAGTTATATCTATCGCCCGAGTCATTACTTTTAACTAGATAATTGATTGTTCTGAGAAACAGAAGTCAATTTTGAAGTTTATTCTTATTCCAGAATAGACGGAATAGGGTCAATCGAACACACCCGTAGATTTGTAAAAATGTGTTAGAAAGTTGACTTTGTTAAAAAGCGAGTTCTTTAAATCGAAATTAAAAAAACTGCGGGGGCTTATAGTCCCGCTTCCGCTGGTACAATTTTGGGTTTTCAATATCCAATCAGAAGTCAAACGATCTGTACTTTCACATGTGCGTAGCCACCGTACGGAGCCGCTTGCGATAAGTTGGTCTTGACCGCTATATGTTGGATTCAAGTTGCACGTTTTGTTGGTCTTCATTGTTCCCTTCAAAGTAAAATGTCATCTGAAAAAAACCCAAAAATGTAAGGCGTAAGAATTCAAAAAACTGATGCACCAATTATTTATTGTAAAATAATAGAACCTATTTCATTAGAACGCACCCCAAGTCAGTGCTCTATCAGCTTTCTTGTCGCTAAATGAACTTGGTTTGACTAATCAAAGAGCTGATACGGTTTGTTTTGCGACATGCTCGGCAGAAGGCTGAGATTTTGCTGGTCAGCCACTTGTCAGAGTAACGTAAGCTTCAAAAATGGTCTGCAATTGGTCTAAGATCTAATGAAGCCAAAACCAATCGTAGAACTACGTCCATTTTAGGTATCCTGCTATCCTACAGACGACGAGTTACTAGTTTGCATTTTGTTTCAGCCACTTAATAGTAGTTTGTATAGTTTCAATTCATTGTGTTGCAAAAGCATGCTCTTGTGGCAAATGGTAAATTATAGCAACTTTCATATACTGAACTCCTTCCTAATGTTGCTTCCATTTCCACTTTTTCATGTTTTCCCTTCCTTCGAAATGAGCTGCATGCTCAGTTTAACAACTTTTGTGTACAAGTATTCGCTTGTTTCTAGCAAAATCAACCCGAAACAATTTCACTGCGCACGAAATTGTTTCATAAGAAATTGTACATCTTTCTTGGGAAGGATAATATAAAGGGGGCGAGAGAGTTTTCCCTTGACATGAATTCAATAGGTATGTGAAGTGCCAAAGTGTATTGCAAAGCTGTTGTCTGAAATTTGATATCCTTTATGGACGGATATGTGGTGATATGCGCGTGTGGTGTGACATATTCAATTTTAGAGAACCGATTGTAAACCAGTTTGAATTTTAGCTTCAGATTTGAAAACAGTGAGGGCATTTGCATAGTTAAATCTGAAACGGGCAAGGATTCTACAAAGCGAGCCACACCCTATCCCCACCAGGGGTGTTATATTTCACCTTTCTTATCGTCGTCACCAAACACTTCCGCTGTAGGCCTGTTTTTCGTCTCTGGTAAAAACCAACAGAGGAAGGCAGCCAACAGAGTAAGAACTCCCATCATGGCAAACGGCAGGACGGCGTTGATTCGAATCATCCGCACAACAAACGGAGCAGTTGCTGCGCCGATTCGGCTGACCACTGACACTAGTGCCATGCCACTGCTCCTACAAACGGACGGGCACGTATTACTTGACAGATTCTAGAAGGTATTTCGCTTGCGATTGTTTAATATGTTCTCGTATTATGCACTGAGAACAGAAGAGCTGTAGCTAGCGTCAGGCAGGGCAGGCAAAAGCCCCCCCCCCCCCCCTTCCCCTGCCCACCCCCAAAAAATTGGACTGGAAGTTAACTAAAGAGTAGCTTTTCAGTACAATCCGTAGCCAGCGTCAGGCAAGAAGGACAAGTGCTCTCCCTACCCCTCCCCCTAAATCTTGAGTTTATATAGCTATTGCCTATTGTATCTGTTGCTGTTAAAATACGTCAACATGACAATGTTAGACAACACGGAGTGCTAATAAATGTATAAATTCAATTTTCGGATTGAGGTTCTCGCATTCTTTGTATTTTCATTTAAGCAACTCAATCTGTGCAGCGCGGCGGTTTGGGCGCTACTTTCGCCCGAAACCTTCGCCGTCCGCCATTTTGAATGAAGAAGATTAGCGACCAGGCCCACGGAGCGAGTCGATGGAAGATGACTGGGGGGCAAGGCTAGAAAAGCCTATACACCAAAATTAATTACTACAGCAACAGCAACAATAACAAAAATAAAACTACAATGCTTTTGATGTAAACCGTTTGCAAAGTTTTGATCCGTTGGCTTCTAATAAGACTTGGTCAAAAGTTAATATTCCCCTGGCAGCTACTAGGTACTAAATGAGTACTTCCCCAAAAGGATAATATATCTTTCTTGAACATAAAGTTCTGCACACTGAAGCCAATTTTTTGGATTGCTGAAATTATCAAATATGTTCAGGTAATTGAAAGTTGGTACATGATGAAGCTAAGAAACTTAGTAATTATCTGGGTTGGGAACGGTAAATTATGTTTTTGTTCCTGTCGTCTTTTCGGCTGTGCGGTATTTATCATGTCAGATCCACCGTGCTCTTGCTGCTCTACCCCCCCGACACCTTGGCTTAGTTTATTGTTTGTCACATAGGCTTTTCAGATTATGACGGATGGTTCCCATTCCCGGGGGGGGGGCGGGAGCACTCCCATCAATGGGCACGTACCGCCCTTACGGCTATGGTTTTTGGGTCACACCCGTATACCTTATGCTTGGGAAGTTAGAAAAAGTATACAGTTTTCGCAAAGAACTTTTTACAGTCGTGGATCGTCACTTAGCAGATTTCAAGTCTTAAGATAAGTAAAACACAGGCTTTGCTGCAACAAAGGTGCTTTTGTAGGCATGTTAATAGTTCTTCGCATTTTGCCCGGTCTCGTCTAAAATAGGTTATAGAAACTAGTTTCTTCGGGTTTAAAATATGCTCGGGGTTGAGCGGCGCAACTCATCCAAAATAGAGGTAGATAGCATCTCCCTGCCCCCATTCCAAGCGGGCTCCCTTGATCACTTTAAATGTGATAATTTACAACTCAACTTACCTGACAACAGTAGGAAAAAGCTCCGCTGAATATACGTAGATGGCGTTAAAGGATGTAGTGATACACATCTTACCCAGCGTGCCTAGCGTAAGCCTAGATAAAAAAAATCCGGATTTTTTTTGGGATTTTTAGACCTTAAAAAGATTTTTAGAAAATTTTGAGATATTAAGAAATAAAAACATTTTTTCTAGCAATAATGGCGGTATCAACTCCCACAGTTCTTTCATATGTAACTAGCTAGCTGTCAGTAAAAACATTGCTGCCTTAGCCGAGGACAATCCCCCGGCGAGAGCTGGACTCTGGGTGCGTCCTTTCTTGAAGGGAGTCTTTCGTAGTTGTAAGTTTATTACTGTTTTTTTGTACCGACTGTCTTTCACAGGCTTATAATGTTGTCAGATTTGATTAAAGAGTAACTTCTCAAACCCAAAAACGTGTTGATCATGAGATATTAGCTAACAATAACGGAAGATTTTTTGAGATTTTAAGAGGGATTTGTGAGATTTTTAGGGAAAAAAATAGATTTAAAGAACTTTTGGCGGGATTATCCGAATAGATTTTTAGGCGATTTTTCGGGATTTTTTTTATCTAGGCCTAGCCTAGCGCAACTCGGCCAGCTATGTAACCTGCGGATTCGAATAAACTATGAATTGCTTTGCCGCACGTGTCGTTAGAGTGGCGCTTGTGAATCAACGGCCATATGCTTGCGAGCAACTATTGAGTTCAAGTAAATGATAGCTGCACCCAGTTAGTAAACTAAGATACCGAACAACGAGGCACTACTCTACAACTGATCAGTAAATCCTTACTGCCCAAAACAATTGATCATTGTGATTCTTTAATGTTAAATCATGTGGTTCCGAAGCAAAACAGATTTGTAGGGGAGGAGGAATGGTGGTATTGATGATGGTGGGGGTGGTTTGTATTTTTCAACTTTCTGTTTCAAGTAGTTTTCGTAGGTTTTACTTTTGCTACGTAAACTAGTTTTAAAAGTTGGTGACAATATGGAAACCCTCCAGAAACTTTTAAATACATTTTGATATTGGAAAATAGTGTCTGTCAGAAAAATAGTGAGTCACTTGCACTTAACATTGTAAAAATAGGCGATCTCTGTTCACAGAAAAAACGATTTCATCGGTTAATAATACATAAGAGAATAACATTATCTTTGAAGTCTTGTCTGAGTAAGGGTTAAGAAAGCTGATTTATCGGATCTGAGAAAAGGTCAGGATTGAATTCTCTGGCGGCATCTTCCCCTTTGCAAAGTTCCCTCCACTTAATAAAAGATTGAGGTAACTATCCCCAGGGAGGAAAATCGCATTTTCGAAGGCTGAAAAAGTCAAGCATTTACCTCCATGACATGCTTATTGTCTACCCAAGAGGCTCGCATTTAATTTATCTTAATAACGCACTTAATCAAAATTTGGTGTCGGATCAGTGGCTGAGCGCAACCGGAAATTAGAAATAAAGAGAAGCTTCGTAGATTTGTACTAGTCCGATGCAACATTCCTGGGTATCTAGAATTAGCTTCATTTGTATTTCTTCTCCAACATACCAATGTTACTGGTTCCTGCAGGTATAAATGAGACTCCAACACAGCACAACGCACCACCGACAAAGTATCCCACGACTGTTCTCTTGCGCCCGAACCTGTCAGGAGAACAGAGCGAGACTTAAAAATTGATGTAACAAAAGACAGTTTTGTCTTATCGAGTAGTCTAATGAGTTGTGTAAAGGTTGTAAGCGCAGTACGCTTCGTGCTTGAATAGCTCTTATTAGTACTAACCAAACAGGTTAATAGCACTTTTCGCGCGTGCTGATTGCCGGGACAAGGTATATCCTAGGTTAGCATATACCCAACCAGTGAATAGTGTTTTTCGCGCGCTGTGATTGGTTCACTAATCAGTG
>JAOBRG010367015.1:0-26705 GCA_027574985.1 Umimayanthus nakama | reverse complement strand
AAGGTTTGTAATCCTGGAGTGATGATTGTCTGCAAAATTATGCACATCTTTTAATGACAACTATCCAGTTGTCTCATGAAAAGCAAAACGACCATTGATTTAAAGTTTTTAAAAAAGCAAAGTTTAACAATCCCAATACATACCGTATAGGAAGACATCCTGCGGCAGAACAAGAAACGATCTGGGAGATTCGCACACAAATATAAGCGAGGTGAGAATTCCAAAGTCACCTTGAGTGATAACTCCGCCCTGTTTTGTCAAAAACTTGAACATGTGGCATTTTCACCAAGTCCGTTTGATAAGTCGCCCCGCTATTCAAAGTTAGGTCTCTCGACATACTAAAATTGGTGCGCGCAATCTCCTCTGTTCACAAATTTCGTCGTCAGAATAATCGAGATCAAATAATTCGGGCCGAATGGATTGCGCGCAACGACATTCCTACCAAAACTGTTGTTAAAGTACATGCATGAGTACAAATCAATCTGCTAGTTTTAGTGAAGTGTCAAGATTTCGCATTGTATTTTGAATGCGCTCGATACCATTAGAAAGCCTTCTGCATCACCCTTGTGCTTTAGAATGAAATATGGAACTGCTGTCAGCGGCACAAACTAAATTATAAATATTAGTCAGCTTGCGTCAGTTCTTGCGCGCGCTTTAAAGCATTTGTGTTCGCACTTTCTGTGTATGTTCGGTTGAAGTTTAGAATAAGTTTTGGAAGGCAGGAATTTCTACAGTCAGTTGCACAAGCTTCTGCAACTCAGATATAACGATAGTCAAAATTAATTCAAGTTTTTCACCAAGTCAGCATCGGTTCGATGTCTGTCGGGTCGGTCAGGACATGGACAACCTGAATACGCCTTTCCAAACTATGGTTTTTTTCCTTGCTATAATGTTAATGCTTAATCTTTGAGGAGGGGGGGGGGGGGGCTTTTCTGATAAGTAGGAATTTTGTTTTCATGTCCCGTAATGTGCTAGTGTGCAAGATTTTTTGTATACAAAACACTAGCAGGAGTTTTTTTTTTTGAATGTTGCATCGTTTTAATCCTTATTGGATACCGGATATAGCCCGCAATTTTACGGCTGTAGAGACTTCCTCTGGTGACAATTAGTGAGTTACACACTGATGACTTGTCACATAGTTTGATGTGAAATCGTCTTTCTGCGGCTTTCTGCATTGAAAACTAGGCGAGAACTGAAAATTTATTTTTCAGAAGCGTATTGATCGCCAGTTATAAAGTATTTTAAAAAAAGTATTGATTGAGTATTCGGAGTTAACGGAATCTCTCGAACACATAGTACACATTAGACTTGCCACAATTCGAGCTCAAATTACCCTCGGAACCGAGCATTGTGACTGTTTTTAAAATGCCAGTTTTAGTTCTAAGCAACTATTGGTCCAAACTGGACTTGCGGTTGAACGGACCTCCTCTGGTGACAATAAAGTGCCGCTGGACATCGCCGTCTTCCGCACACATACACAAGAGAACGAAGGTAAGAATTCACGAGTAATCTACTGTCTCTTTATAGAAACTAGTACTGTTTTTTTGGTCTAATTTGTGTGTTTTCTGTACTCAACAGATGACGCTCTTTCTCGTGGCCTTAATTTGCATTTCATTTTTTGGCACTATGCTTATATTTTCACTTTGCTTTAATTTTAAGTTCCGTCGCCGAGGCGCGCGCTGCGTGGGAGGACAGGAGGCTCGTCAACCGGAGGCTCGAGCGCAAACAGTTCCAACTGGACGTGCTTCTACGTTGGTTATAGCCTGCATAGCAGGTGGTCATAGTCGTACTTTCAGCGCTCAATTTTTTTTACTTCGGCGTTGAACACAGCCAAGTATTGGGGTAATGTGACGAGAAAGTTGGCGCGTCAGTTGCGGTAATGGAGGACTGGGACGAGTAGGTGAAAGACCTCGTGGCTCGTTCTCGCGGACTTGGCCCGCTCGTGCCTGGTCATCTCTCCGCTTCGCGAAGAGAGGACCTCATTGCTTGTGATTCCGAACGAGACCTCATTGCTTGTGATTTCGAGAAAGAAAACCGAAACCGAACCGGAAGAGCGCCTGCTACGCAGGCTACGTTGGTTAGAAGACGTTGCTTGTGATTTCGAGAAAGAAAACCGAAACCGAACCGGAAGAGCGCCTGCTACGCAGGCTACGTTGGTTAGAAGACGCCCAGGAAAACGAAGACCCGCTCGAGCCTCCGATTGACCTGGAGCCGATGGAAAGATCCGACCACGGGTACTGCAGCACGATGGACGAGGAGGAGAAAGCATAAATTGCCTCTCCTCCTAGCTCATCTAGCTATAATGAAAAAATATCCCGCCAACTCAGGCCAAGCTAACAAATTGAAATTGAGCTGCGCAGAAATTCCTTGTTCTTTACAAAAAGTGAAATGATATATTTAATTTGAAGGACACTAGTAGCAAGTTATTCTGCAGTGGCTCCGTATAAAAATCATGTTTGCAGTAGTTTTTAAAGAGAAATGTGCCCTGGTAAACATTCTTCACGCCTCTCAGTGCACGTGGTCGGACTTACGACTTCCTCGTCCTCGAACCAGGTTCAAGCAAGCGTCTCGGTTCATTTTCGCAAAATCAACGCACACCATATTACCACGTTTGATTTGACTTACACCTTCATTATCACTTTTGATTTGCATCACGATTTTTGCACCACATTTTTGTTGCTTTTACAATAATTTTTAGTTTGCTTCGCTGTGTCGTTGCTTGTGTAAATCATTATTATTTGCATACTCGTCTATTTTTGAAAAAATCTGTGGACAAGTCCAAAGGGGCCTACTCAGAGGGCCTACTAAGTTATGTTGAGGTAAGCCGACTTTTGATTTCAGTTTATTTAGATTTTAATGTCACTTCAGTCTAAAATTTTTTTGAATGCTTTGTAGTTTTTCCTTATCATCAAGAAAATTGAGACAATTTTTACAACAGAGAAGGCTTCAGTTTGCGAGAAATCTCTTCACATAAGCTTGCACTCGGTCTGCGAGAATGCTCGGTTACAGTTACAGCTGATGCTAAATATGAGCCGAATTTTATGCCGAGTTTAATTATATCGAGTTTGCAAAACAACCCAATTTTATTTCAAGTGTAATACGACGTTTGAATTGGGTCATACTATGTTCAATATGAGAAGGGGTCAGGGGGGGTTAAAGAGGGCAGAATTTTTTTTCCTATCTAAATTGCATTTACTGCAATTATTTTTTTTGTGATTTTTATAGTTTTGTTTTCCTGATGGTTATGGTAACAGTGAAAAAGAAAGAGCAAGTCCTAATGGAGCCTGAAGGTACATTTACATGGTTATGACCATTTTTTTATGTACTGCAAACATCAAGTAATTTTGGAAGCCCTTGTAATTGCCATATTACTGTTTTGTCCATACACCATCAAAATCAAAGTATTGAGAAGACCAATTTCAAGCAATTTGATGGTACACACCTCCAAGTATTCAGCAATTAATAACCACAGAAATAATGCTTTTCCTGATAGAAATGAGGGCAGTTCTCTAATTTTATTTTTTGCCCTCAGTCCCTGTCATAGGCCCATGGATCTTTTTACATTTGTTAAGTCGTTGTAAAACTAAATATCAATTGATTCAGTGTTTGTTTGTTCATGCATGTATGATTTTGCAATTCATACAGCAAGGTGATTTTCTTATGTCCAACATTATGTGCTTTAGTCTTAAACAGTTTGCTTTGCTTCATGTAACAGGAGTGACAATCTAGAGTGCTGACTCATTGGTTTCATATGTGCAAGTTTGAAAAGTTTTGGCACTGCCGAGTTTGATCTTTATTTTGTTAGTGGTCAGTTTGACTGCAAGAAATAGAACTACATGAAGGAGTTACAAGCTGAAGGTCAACCTGTGGTACAGCTCACCAAACGCTAACTCTGCCAGATTCAAAATCACCGCACCAATCCCTAGATGTTGGAGGCACATACCCAGGTTCTTGGCATAGGCAGCATGCAGAAATTCAAGATGAAAGACTTCAAAGATTTATATGAAGATGTGTCTATGGCTCCAAGCTTCACTTACTCTCCCATCACCGGGGTGAACAAACCTGTTAGTATGGAAGGGCCCCCCCGGCAGGAATGAAACTCAGACTGAACAATTTTTAAAAAACAATGGTAGACGTGTATTGATTCAGTGCTTGTGTGTTCATGGAGAAGGACATTGCAGTTGTTATAACAAGGTGATTCCAAGCTTGAATGACAAATTGATTTCTTTTATTTGGTTTCAAAAGAAGTTACTCAGTTTGACTAGCTTTACAGTTATTCTGAGCAACTTTTACCTACAAAATGTTGCTAATCCAATATCTTGTAAATGTTTTTGACACATATCTGGGAATAAAGTCTCTCCCTCGCATTTAAAGAAATACTCAAAATATATTTTGCAATTCAATAAATTATATTGGAATTTTGATGTATGTATCTAAAGTTAAACAATAGTAAATTGCACCCTCTTGGTTACCACCATAAAGTCATTACAGCAGGTCATGAACTTGAGAACTTGTGTTCGGTTACACTTTGTAGGGTTGCATAAAAAACATTCAAACAAATCATGTATTTCCTCATATTGAGTATGTTGTTCTCACTGACCATGATAACTATTTTAATGTCATAGTGTAATAAGTCAGGCAATTTGTTTTTGAAAGCAAAATTTTAACTTTTGAATATACTTAATTATATCATCACTTATCAAGAAGATATGTGGGGGTAAACTATTATTGTTAAGCAGAAGACTATAGTTAAAACATGAAGTTAAACAAAAAGTCCAGCTGATAAACTTAAATCTGGCTTTTTTTAAAGAATAGTAGTACAATGTAACCCGGAAGCTTCTCCCAAGATGCTCCATGCATGGCTTTGAATTTTTCTTTTACTTTAGACCAAACTTCTTTAATTGAGTTTGTGTATACTCCTGTGTAGAGATCGACAAAGTTCCGTGAGTGGTTGACCATAAGGTGGATGTAGCCGGTTTGTTTGCAAATTCTGCTATATTTGCAATGGAGTTTCTACCAGTCTGACGTTCTTCGCTCATGTAAGTTATACATTTGCAATTTCGATCAGGGGCCGTCGGAAAATCGATCTGATAACGCTTAACGTCAAATTGACGCTAAAGGGGAGGGGGAGTTTCATTGGTTTGGGATTAATGTTAAGAAAAAAATGAGAAAATACAAAGGAAATGGTAAAAAAGCAACAACTGATGTTTGAACAAGAAGTCGAAAGCAGCTGTTACCAAATTTGTTTTACTATCACTATCATATTAGTAAACTTTTACAAGTGCAAGCAGCATATTTTGTAATATACAGTGATCACAACATTCACCTGCATGCTCATCTCCTGAATGCAGACTGCTGCATTGCACCTAAACGGATGCGAACTTACAAAACAACACCAAACGAAACAAAACTAAATGTCCGGCTGCCGTCTCAAAAACCTACACTGTTTTGGAATTCAGGCAAAGAATTGGCAAAAGAACTGACATTATCTAAAGTGAACACATCATACAAGTTACAAACAAACTTATCATGCACGTAGAAACAGACTGTTTTCGTCTACATGCGAGTTTGCTAATTCCGACAGCTAGTTCTGTAACGTAGAACAAGTCTCAAAACGTGATCAAAACACCTAAGTAATTCAAAGTAGTTTATCACAAACTATCATTTCCAAAGCAGAAAATCTGAGTGTCTATGAGCCAGTGCAGCTGGCGTTTTTTTCCCAATTACGACTTCACCACGATTAAAAGTGGGCCATCGATAGAACTCGGAAGTACTGGGTTCGACCCGAGTTCACTCGGGTCAATTTAATATTCGACCCTGGTTGCCATGCACACGCCATGCATACGATCGATTGAGCGAATCTCAAGCGAGCGAAGAAGAATAGAAAAACCGTGCGGTTAAAAAGGCGTTATCTTGGAGAATTCAAATTAGCTGACAACCACGTTATGTTATAATACTTCTCGAGTGTTCGAGATATGTCAGGTGAAGGATATGTTGAATTAGAAAATGTTTTCGAGAACACAACGAGTGCGTCCAGCAGCAAAAAAATTGACCACGAGCGATCTTGGCTGGCCGAACTCAACCGTTCCAATTTATTTCTTGGACGGTCAGTTTTTTCTACCTGTGAAGCAAGTTTTAGACGAATTCGGCCTGAAAGACCACGTTACAAAGAATGGCTTCAAGTACATTGATAAACTCTTAGCGGAGCATCTGTCAGGTGAGTGGCCGCCATTTTGTTTCCCGGGTTAATTGTTTTCACGGTTGACATTCGAACGCTTCAGCAAACGAAGTAATCCGAATCGTTTCATTTTACCTCAGTTATCGAATAAAATCAAACCCAAACTTTTCAATGAGTACGATTACGGAACTTAATCTTTCGATTTTTTCCCATAATGTTCTTTCTCATCACCATGGCCACTGCCAACAATAGCGAAAGCATCACCATGCGAGATTCCTACCTTAATTCATCAATCTCAGTAAATTTTATATATTCGTCGGATATACATGGCAGCGCCAGGACTATTTGAAATACAGGACGTTTCGTTCTCAGGACAATTTCTATTTGAATCAGTGTTTCCATGTTTATACAGTATCTCACTAATATTCCATCACTTAGTTTTATTTTTGCTTCAAAACATTTTTCAGTAATTTATTTCTGAAAATCCCAAGTCAACCAAAAAATTTTTTTTCCTTTAAATGAATATATATTTTGGTTCTATAGGTTTACATTAATCATATCTTTTGCAAGAGTTGAGGTGATGCTTCTGTCTGCATGACAACAGTTCAAGTGCGTGTGCCTGATAAATCATCTTCCTGGTCAATAGTTCATTGGCTTTAAAACTGATGTCAGTGTCATTTATGATAACTTGAATAGTAATATTTTTGTGGAACTGTTTTATTTCTAAAAAAATGCGCTGAAACCTAATCATTTTTGCAAGTAATAATATTCATTGAAGTCTTTACATTTGATAAAGCCTTCATTTGTAATGTTTTGTTTTCATGACATAGCTGTTGAAAGCAACAAGAATGCTATCTGGCATCATCATCAATACGTGTTTTTTGAAATTTAACTTTACTGGATATTTAATATTCCATTAGCCTTCAAATGTTGTTACATGACTAGGCAGGCAACCTAAGTTGACTGAAGTTAATTGACCATAAAACAAAAGTATAAGGAATTTAACAATTAGGATATTTTCAGGATGGGAAGTACAAATTTAGTTGTTGTTTTTTTTTTCTATTCAACAAAGATTCAGGGAAAATCTGTGCAGCTCTCATTCTCCAAAAGTAGCTCTCTTCCTTCTTCAACATAATAAAGAAAGAGTTTTTACTCAGTTTCTTAAACACTGTTTTAAAACTACTTGTATTGGAAGATGGAAAAAATGCTTCTCGCTCTTGTTGTAAGTTGTAAAACTAAGCAAACTTATTATATCGCTCCAGGTATTGGAAAGACGTTTTTGTTGAAGAGTGAAACCAGAGAACGCAAGTTTATTTTGCACTCTGCAGCAATGGCAGTTTTGCTGATGACACAATCTGGTAGTGACCCTACAGAGCATGTGAAGAGGCTCAGAAGACAAGTCCTTCAAGACACATTCCCTTTCAGTGTAAAAGTTGCCACTTATGACAGTCGACCAATTTGTACGAGGGCTGATCCAGAGCCTCAGCTACCAGCCACTGTGACACCTGGGTCACTCATTCAGAACCTGTCAGAAGCAACTCAGTCAGGGTCTCTGGAACTATTGACGGCACAGACACCTAGTTCAGACAACCAAGAGACACTTGAACCAAGTCTGCCCAAGTCTCTTGGACCATCAGCTACACTGTTAAGTAATTCTACTCCCCAAGACCTACAACATTTTCTCACACCAACGTCATCTAGAAAGAAAACTCAAAGACCAACTTTTTCACCTGTTTCAACTGCAAAATTGGTACAGGCAAGAGACCTACGCAGTGAGCACAAAAAGACAGCAGGACTCGGTCGCGGACTTTGGATACCAGGATAAAACAGCAGAAAACAGCATTCAAGAGAATTGCTAAGGAAATCCACCATGGGGCAAAAGACGACCTTATTGCTGGCATTGCAGTGGAAGCCAGCAATAAGCAAACGGGAAATGCTGAAGGCTGGGACGGTTTGTTATCGGCGGATGATATTTTAACCATTGCCAAGAGATCACATGACCCAAAGACAAAAGGTCATTGTATGAAGTAGTTATAAGCGAACATTCTGCTAAACAAAGCCATTGCTCCGCCATGGAAATTCTCAAGTTGCAGGACCACTGAGTATAACTTGAGTATAAACTGCTTGTCAACAAAAATAGTTACTCCAGTAACAAACTTAAAAAAGTAATTGGGGACAACTGGCTTAATGGGTTTCACATCCCATCTTGCCCCCATAACTGAATCTAGTGAACTTAAAGTGCAATAATCAAGCTTAACCTTGAAGTTGTTGGCATCTGAAAGACCAAAGATTGCCTGGTCATGAAGAGGCTCAAATGGGCCAAGGCTGTCGGTAGTGGCATTCAGAGAAATACCACTAAACACAGCCTGACGCATTTGAGCCCCCAGAGCATGCTTTCTCAGGTCTGTCAGATAGTCAACATCTCCAAGGTTGGTAAGCTGATAGAAACTAACCTAAAATGAGAGGCTAAGACTAAATTATTAATGTCTTTCGCAAAAGGAAAAGAAAACTCGCCCTTATTGGGACCACGAACAAAATAACTAGGGCACTGAAAATCTTTAAAATAACCAACAACCTTCTTGCTATTTGAACTGAACTTGCATTTGAAACAGCCTACTGAAACAGAAGAATTTAAACTGAAAATTCTAGAAATGACAAAAGGAACACTGAAATTCTCAACAAATTATACAGAACCGATACGTAAAATAAGACCAGAGTTTGAAACAAAAGTTGTGTACTCAAGCTCTTTGGTGTTGCCATCTGCAGTTTGGTCATGTAATGTGTGTCTTCGTTGGGAAGTACATGTGGGGTTTGGTTTAGGAACCACAGTGTTCTTTGCTGTTGTCTCTTTCTTTTTCTTTGGCGGTGCAGCAACTGGTTCTTCTACCAAAAGGTCTTCTGGGGGCTAACTCACAAGTGACCCAACACGCAATTCAACAACTAAAATGTTCTTGAATGGGTCAGCTTCTCTTACAGCAACTTCTGTCCCATCTGGGGTCCACAGAAAATCACCTTGCTGTGATTAGGAAACCTTTGGATTCTGAAACAAGAATTGGAGGGCAAAGGTTCAAAACTTATACTAAGCTAATTATTGAGAAATTTGTTGAAGTGAAGGGTTCATATAGATTTACAAACCTTCAAGGATTTGAAACCTGCTTGCGGGGCAGTTGTCTTTCTGATTTCTCCTTTCTTCTCGACCGTGCGGTCGAACTTCGCTGGCCACGGCGGGAACGTTACTCTTAATACTTCTTCAGATTTTTCAATTATCCTGCATTTTGCCCAAATGCCATAACTGTCTAATGCCTCAGCAGTTTCGTTTAGTTTGAAATTTGCAAACATTTTTTCTGTATCACTCTTGCTCATTGCTCACTTCAAAGTTTTTCCAAAATGGACGCGTCCAACAAGTAGACTGCATCATTCTACAAGCTGCTAGCCAGAATCATTTTCTCAACAAAGAAATTCAGCGCCCGCGTTTCCCGAGTCTGCGGATTATGACATTAGACTTTGACCCGGTTTTAATCGTGGTGAAGTTGTCATGCGTTCTCAACTGAACGAAATAGTTTCCAACTATTAATTAACTACCTTCCAGCTTTCTATTTTTGTTGCCACAATGCCAATGATACAAATCAAAGGTAAAATCGGATAGTATCAATCAACACCAGCTCCCTGCTCGACTAATCGGCTTAATTTTGAAATGTGCATTTGTGGCATGACCAGTACAAATCGTCTACACCTTCATCTTCCACCTCTGGTGTTTGATGGTCTGATGGCAAACCGTGGAGATGATACCACTCCGCACAGTCGTCACACCTAATCCAACCACGATCCTGCTCGACCTCGTTCTTGTCTGTGAGGGAGCACATGGCACATCTTTCCTCATCATCGTCACCACACATTCTTCTGAAGATCACATTCACATTTGTGGCGCCCTCGTCAACATCAGCTCCAGTCTTTGTCTTCTTCGGTGGACTGGAAACACTTTGGTCTGTTGCGGCTGGTCGCTTTAGGTTCTGTGCGGATTTCCTATGTTTGGGAAAGCTTGTACGCCAATGGAAACTCAAGGCCACATTCTTGTTTTTTACTATCGACAAACCTGCAAGTATGATTATGGTTGGAGGGTTTATCTTTGCTAGGGACAGGGTGGAAGAATGACTTGTGGCGCTGCATCTCTGTTTTGGAAGTAAAGCAGAATAACTTGCAGCTGTCGCACTTTCCAACGCAACCACTTGGCAATTTTAATATTCCCTTCCCCTGCGTGTGGCAGTACCGTGGCTGGTAATTGGCACATCTCTAAGTAGATGTTGTAATGCCCTGGATACCTTGCACTCTCTAACGGATCAAAGAGGCCTTTCCTTTCCTTAAGGAAGCCAAACACCCTGACGACTGAAACAGGATGTTTCAAGCAGTGACTGCAGGCTTCGTCTTGGCATTTAAGGAAGGCGACTTCGTTCTTCTTTGTTCTTTCTTTCGATGTGGTCGAGCATGAACCGAAGTTCGTTCATCAGTCCAGAGTTTTCTTTGGCTCTCAGCTGTCGGATAGGCCCTTTCACAAGCCTATGAACATCTTCGTAATCAAAGTAGGTGTTATCTGATCTGGGCAATAAGCAAGGAACTGCTTTCGATGTTATCGCATGCCAACTGAACATCTGACCGCTCCAGAAATTATTGCAAAGCTCCTCAATTGCATGGTCAACACAAGCGCCTCCTTCTGCTCTTTCTCTGCTTTTGTTATGTTCTGCTGATAAGGCGTCTTGTCTTTACCAGGTAATTTCGCAGAAAAAAAACTACTCCGGAAAGTTGCTTTGACAAAGGACTCCAAAGATGCTCTATTGGATTGTATGCCAAATACCGGGCAGGGTAGGAGAAGATCAATAACGTGTCTAAGTTAGTGTCCCTCCACAGACGCATGAAGAACAGAAGATTGGAGACGGACGCTGACAGTTTTACCTTTGCTTACTTCCTCTTCAATAATCAGTCGCAGATCGTTCACGTGGACTTGTGCAGATGAGTGGTAGAACTTGTTTGCACGAACAACAACTGTAAGTTGGGCCTGCTCTTGGTCGAGGTAGATGCGGTTTCCCCAGTTTGTCAAGTTCAGTTCCAGAGGGTACTGTAGGATCTTTTAGAGAAACGGGATTAAACTCCAGCTCGTCGCGATCTGGTAAAAGAGACTCAGATTCCGCCACTGTGTCGTGACTGGAAACATCAGTAAGATCTACCTGTTCGTCTGCTGTTTTTTAGTTCAGTGAGGTCTACGTTCTGAACAGTATCGCATTTCTCTTGAAGCGCCATATAGCCAGAGGGAATTAAGAGGTATCCTGGATGAGGAAAGTCGTGGTCTGGAAAGTTCGGTGCATCGTCAGTGAGAAAAAATCTGCTTATCTGGTGATACCGACTGACGGCTGCTTGTCCCACTAAAAATTGAAACTTCTTCCTGAAACATGGATGCCATAATAATGATACTCTTATACCGCGAAGAGCGATATGTCCCTTTTCTTGGGGGAACAAACAGCGAGTGCACGGTATCCCGGCTTATACCATGCTCTTTTAGCCAAGGGACAGTTCTGAAAAGGTGATCCCTGATCTAAGAGAGAGACACGCCATTTCCCGTCGCAGTGCTAGTACGGCGACGGTCCTCTGCACTAAAAGAATGCTGTTCTAGCAGCTCTGTTGTTCGTGGAATAATGTCTGGAAGATTTGAAATAATAGTGGTTAGACCTGGTTTTCTAGATGCATTCTTCTTTGGCACTTCCTCACTAGTTGTTTTGGGGTGTGTGCTGTCCTTCGATGTACTTTCGGTATAACAATCGGTTGTGTGAAGGGCCAGGATTTCCTCAAAGATGTCAGGAGAGAGGACTAATTTATGCAGGTTAACAATCAGTCCGTTGGATTTCTCATTTTTGACATACATCACCGGAAAGCTTGTTAAAATTGAGTTAACTGATTCTTTAATCTTATCATTTATGCCGTATGCTTGTGCTGTATCCAACACTGACAGACAGAGGTTTTCTTCAAGCACTGAGGCTAGATCCTGCATGTTCAGCGCACTAATACATCCATCTTCCACGTTTTCAAGATTCTTATAAACCTGTTCCCATGACAACTGTTCAGAGTTATAAAAAGCCAGCTGCAGTTGTTCCAATGGAGATTGAGTGAAAGGCCGCGATTTAACTTGATTTTGCTGTTTAAGTCGTCGACGTAATGCGTATAAGATGTCAGTATTTCTAAGCTTCTCAGTCAACAAAACAAGCCGTGCAGTGATATCAGAAAGCAGTTTGTTTTTGAGTGTGGCTTTTAAAGCCAATACTGAAGAACCAACACTCAAGTCCAGCTTAATCTCGCTTGCTTCTGTTATCTTTCCTTTCAATTCTTCGATTGAACATTCTATATCTTTTAACTTCGCTGATAGTTTGGTGGATCTCCTTTTCCGAACTTGCAGTTGACTGTAGGATGCAAGTAGCTCCTTATAGTAACTGTATGCCTGTGCACATGGTACAGCAGCTGCCAGAAAAGACTGGTTATTCACAACATCATCTGTAACGATCTTGGGACACAACATTTGCAGGAAGGCTATGACTTCACTTCTCTCGAACTCTGTCAGATATATTTCGCGCTCACCTTCCTGAATGGCGCTTGCTTTTTTCAGGATACGATACGGAACTGCTGGCTGAACTTTGACCCTTTATAGAAGCAGTGGGTTTGTCGCTTTCTGAGGTCACAACAACATCTTTAGATGATGATGGTTCAGTAGCCGCTGAATTTGAAGAGTGGGAAAACCATCCAGCCTTGCCACTTTCATTTTGTACGGCCAAAACATCCGAAACCTCTGATTTTGACTGCTTTTTTAAAAACGGCTTCTCGCCAGAATATCAGCTTCTTAGCAGTGTCGTCTGAAATCTTCCACAACTGCTGTGCATCTGACACTATCTGCTTTTTGGTTTGCCGGACTTTCGGTTTCTCTCAAAATATCTCTCAATAAAAGACTGATGTCTGTCTGCTGGATACTTGTAAATATTTTCACTCTTGTCACTTTGTGAGGAACTAATAGTTCCAAACAGAGTCAGTTGTCTAGCCACCAAGCCGGCATGTTGACAGGCATGCACGACACGAGGTTAGTACGTGCCACGTGTGACTGACAAGAGAAAAGAGACTGGTTATGATTCACGTGCAAGCCGCTGACCCCTACAATACACAATATAAGTTCATATAAACAAAAATGGTGGATGGAATTGATGGAACTGATGAAACCAATAAGTATAATTCAGGAAGAAATGGCGAAATTGTTCGCGTTTTTGATGGACGATTATGGATATAGATGGTATGTGCATCGACAGAGGGTATGTAGTGGTATAAGTTTGTGCTTAATGTGGACAGTGTCGATGCATTTTGATGGGCCGCTCGACTGTTCAACTATCGACAGCCGTGAATTCAGTTACTAGAAGGCCAAGAAAGACCTAGAAAATCACATCCGGTGTGGTTACTGAGAGCAGTAGCTTATCCAGGGTGCATTTGATTGACCCTATTCCTTCTATTCCGGAATAAGATTAAAATTTCAAATTTATCTCTTCATCCGCAGAGCAATCAAATATTTGGTAAAAAGTAATCACTGGGTAAAAATAACTATAACTCAATCGTGTTTTTCTTTTAACTTGGCAGGAATTGTTGTCAAAAAGATTAAAGTTTTTATTCTGTTTATTCCTATTCTGGAATAGAGTCATTCGAACATACCCCCAGTCGGCGATGGCGACACACAAAAAAAAGAACGGAGCCAAAACCCTCAACTCATATCCCTATCGCCACGAGTTAATAACCTATTGTTGCTCGAAATTCTGCTCGGGCATAGAAATTCTGCTTGAGTTATTCTTAGGATAAATCTTATTTTAAATAGCATGAGTCTGATGGATAACTTTTTTAATAAATAATCATTGCATAACACTGAATAAGACACAGTTTTACGTAGTTAACTCAGTTTTAATAGCAATAAGACATTTTAAGTAACAACTAATTTTAAAACAACATAACAAAAATAGTTCTTAGATCAACTGCATAACATACTGAGCTGATCACAAAGCAACACACAATTTACTCGGTTGCTCTCCACAATCAAGATGAAGCGAATTTTGCTTGCAAAACAGCTTATTGTGACGACAGAGTTCACTTAATTCAGGACAAGAGCAAGTGAAGATTTGTGGCCTTCCAAAACGGGAAAAACAGACTTCGTGGCTATCGACCCCAGTTACAACTCTTGCATGTTTGAGGGCAGCTTATTTTGACAAGCGGATGCCCGCAAAAGTTCTGCAAAAAGTTACAAAGCAAGCTGTGGTCCCAACAGTCTGCGGAAAGAACAGATCATCGAGAAGGGATTAGCTACTTAGCAAACATGATGGGAATGTATATAACAAAACAGGTTTTCATTTCTTACTTGTTTGATGATTGAAACTGGTGTGCAGTATTACAAAAAGTTTAATTGTAACTTAATTTTTTTCTTATCTTTTTTGGAATGGAGGATGGTGAAGGAGAGGGGAAAGAAACAGTGGAGTATTAAACTTTGATTAGTATAGCGCAAAAACGCGCGAAACAAGAGCAATCACGGTAAACTGTAAAAACATAACCGTGGTTGGTATAATTTTGCTGAGCATGATTCTTTGTTGATGTCTGTTAAGAACTAGCCTAACGCGTTTCAGACCGCAATGACTTAAGCAGCTGGGTTTTTCCAGATGATGGTGGCAAAAACAAACGAGGACTGCTGTTGGCATCCAGGAAAATACCTAATATTTCAAACGTAACAGTTGCCCATACGAGTTTCGGAAAAATAAAAACATTCTTATGATACCAAGAGTTAAAACTGAAATAGCAAGAGGGTCTTTTTCTTACAGTGGAGCAGGGCTTTACAACAACTTACCAAATAAGATTAAAGTGTCATTATCAATGTCCGCTTTGAAAAAATTTTATTTCAGGTAACTGTATATATATACCTTTTTCACAATACATCTTTATTAATCAGTCTCAATTTTGTATTTTAGTATAATATATATATTTATAAATGTGTTGTAATAAGTTTTTAAACGTGTACTGTAAAATTTTTAAACTCTGGGGCTCCTAAGGATAACAGTACAGTCTGTATTGAAGGGATTGCCCTAGCGAAATAAAGATTACTACTACTCTTAGGGACTTATAACTTATAAGTTTGTTTTAGTCACAAGATGAACTTAAAACTAAGCTGAAGATGGATTCTAACTGGGATGCTTAAAGCTACAACAGAACTAAACACCTTTGGAGTAATGACACCGAACTTTCAATCCTGTCTCGCTGTCATGCACTATGGAAGGGGATAGGTTGGTATCACTGTAGCCCTATACACATTTGTTGGGCAACTGGCAGAATATGGGTGAACTATGGACATTGCCCACAACTTAATGACTTTGGATGTTAAACAAACGAAAACATTTGATGATTGTGATGCGTTACCAGTGATTTAGAAAATCGAGTGTGGAAGTTTCTGGAGAGTAAGATCGGGTATCTGGCTGAAGATAACCAAAGTTCCGTGGTGCTTCTTTTCACTTTGAGGCTTCCTTTGCTTTTACCTATGTGTTTTCTACAGAGAAAACATGAAGGACTGCTGTTTATTGTAATATGCAAGGTAGAGTAATAGATATTTTGGCAAAATAGTTTTCTTGTACTTGTTTAGAGACGCATACCTCGACAAGGTTTCACTCGACAATTGCGAGTTTCAGTTAATGTTCCTGGACACAAGTTACCGCGACCTTGAGAACGGAGCTTGGTACAGGACCGTTCTCGCGACTGTGTACCACCCCCACAGGATTTGCTGCACTCACTATAAGGACTCCACTTGCTTCAACCACCATTACTTGAATCTAAGAAAAACTTGAATAATTAATAGGTCTTAAGAGTTTCTCTGTGAAGCCGCCTGGCAAGAGCTCTTGGTAAATTAGTAGTTTTATAAAACATCGATAATCGTAGGAAACGTCAGTGATCGAACGACATTAAAAGTGGTAATAGGACTGACAACAATAATGATAGTGATAACCTTAAAATATGGTCCTGAAAATTCCCGACCATAAAAACAATAATAGTAATAATAATAATAATAAAAGTGATAATAATAATAATAATAATAATAATAATAATAATAATTATTATTATTATCAATATTATTATTATTTTTTATTATTATTGTTATTGTTTTTATTTTTATTGTTATTATTATAATAACATAGATATATTGGTGATGATAATTGTAGTACTGATAATAATAATAATGATATTAATAATGACATTGGGAAGAAATAATAATATTTATTATAGTTATAATTTTTATTATTACGATCCGGTCTTTTTGCCAGTAAGGCAACACACCTGGACAATCGAGGTTCGCACAAGCACGAGTTACAACCGAGATGCCCTCACAATCATCCCCACCGTACCGAGGGTAAGGCTGGTTACACCAACGCCTTCGTAACTGTGTACCACCTCCACAGGAACTGCTGCAACGGCTGTAGGAACTCCAGCTGCTCCAAGCACCATTCACTGAAGTTTGAAAAAAGGATCAAAACAGTAATAATGGTTTTGTTTACCAAAACATCAAAGGTAAATTCATGTTTGGCTCATTTGTTGTCCCGCCATAGTATTGAGCTTATGTTATAGATTCGCGGCAGTAACAAAAAAAGGGAACCTGTACATTAAACACGAGGGCATAAGCAATGCAAAAACTAAGCCCTTGGTTCAGCTAATGGCGGTGCATAAATTGTGCAAAACTACTTCTAGCAATGGTGTATGAAAAACGTTCTATGGATCTGTACTGATGTTTTGAAATCCAATCCAATTCATTCTATCGAAACGAATGTAATGTAATGTTATGTAAAGTAATCTCTTCAAATCTCATCTAAACTCGCCTAACCATGACAATCGTTCGCCAAATCAGGCCTACCGTACCGATTGTTCAATGTTGAAGGCATAATTTTCTCAGTGCTGTTGCATCAGGAAATTCAAATAACCACATGACATAACGGCTGGGAGCTAGAGAAATCATAACACCTCTCAGTCATTAGTTTTACTTGGGCACACGGAAAAGTTTCCACAACTGCGACTTTCTGTTTGAGGTCCCTGACAATTTTGCGTTCCGTTTCGTGCCTGAGTCTTGGTACATATCCTTGTTCGGTACTGGGTCCCATTCTTCCCACAAGCATGGCTGCACTTGCTGTACTCACCCCACGCACTCCAGCTACCTTTAGCTGAAGCATAAAATCACCCGTTCAGCTCATATAAGGGACTGGTTAAAATTTGCCCCTGTTACTATGGCTGCAGGACTTTATGCAGTTCTCGATCAAACAATAAAGGAGTGACAGACTACAAGATTAAATAAGAAAAAAAATGCCGTAACATAAGCGACTTGCTGCTGTATGTTTGTAGACAAATTCGTACCACCCGGCAAAAATTGTTTAAATACGCAGTTTTACTCTTAAAAACACATGATGGCACTGAGCCCCAAACAAACTTAAAAACGGCAAGAGGTGTGGCAATTCGATAAAAAGCAGTCAAATTAGAAAATCTGTTCTGCCAGTCATTTTTTTCACTTTCGGTAAGGAAAAAAACCTATGACTTAAAACAAAAAAGCCCAAAACGTTGTAGCTATAGCAATTCGTGGTACAAAAAAATCATAAATTCTACCTGAACACGTGTTATTTCCACAAGTCCGACGTTCTGTCCCCGGCCCCTGACAGTTCTTCCTGCTGTTTTCTGGTGGGGTCTTGGTGCAAGTTCTTGTTCGATACTGGGTCCCATTCTTCCCACAAGCCTGACTGCAGTTGCTGAATTTACTCCACGCACTCCAGCTTCCTATCAACGAACGATCAAATGACTCATTTTATCAAATATCTTTATTTAATCTATAAAAATCGTTTTAAGAGCGAGCAATACCGGTTTTTAGGGTCACCTACGTCATAGCCGCAGTATCTTGGTTGCAATTTGGAAAAACAAAAGTTTTAAAAATCATAGCGGCACAGCAACCTGTTTGACAGAGATTCACAACCATTTTGAGAAAATTTTGAGGTAATTTGTCCTAAATGTGGAATTTGTTAGTTTTTAGGGTATTTTTTTAATCTTTTTGTATTTTAGGTAATTTTAAAAATTAATTTTTTGAGTTAATGTTTGAACACAGCTAGGTATGCTATCCGAGGAGTGGCACGTGTTTGTTACGTTCTGTTAACTTTTTCCCCCTTTTACATACCCTCACCAAAACCCCCAGTCGAGACCGTTGCTCCCCCTTAATGGCCAGTAGCGTTAAGTTAGCTAGACAGTAAGTTGTTAGCAATAACTTTTGCGATAGAAACAGTAATACTGAGAAACAAAATTTTTAAATTGATATTTTATGCAGGGTCAAATAATCACTACCTTCTTCACATTTACGTCTGTCATGCAAGGGAGGTTTTAGAGTTACTCTGAAGAAGTAAATGTTTACGCTGCTGAATTATTTCATGTCATCCATCGAAATTAGGTTCCTCATTGGAATAACTTATGCACATTATACATTGAAATTGTAACTACAAGATTAAAATTGAAGAAGGTAAGAATCGAAATACTTTATGTTACGCGTCTGTCATAGATGTTTAACTTTTGTGTTGAACAAAACAGCTTTGGCTACAGAAACAAAAATAAACAGCTTCGTTGCTACAGCTTGCAGCATGTAACAAGGTAAATTAGCCATCGAGCGACAAAAGTGTCCCATCAGTAATCATTTCCACCTTGGGGAATAAATAAGTATCACAACCGATCCTACCACCTTCTGCTCTTCCGTAGACATAATTAGTGTATTCATAGCCAACCCCATAACCTTGGGTACCAATGCCACACTCAGAACTGTTTCCATATTTGTCGTACTGATCTTCCTTGTTTCCTCCCCAACACTCAGAGTAGAATTGAATGCCAAAATAATGGAAGCCTTGGCGCTCTGCCTCCCGTTTGCAAACGTCGAATAACTGTTTCAGGTCTGGGTACGTTGTCTCGTATTCAAGCTCAATCATTGTAAACGGGTGTGGAAGGGTTCTGGAGTATTTGTTGTCTTTATAGCAGCCTAAGTTGACCCAGGTAGTTCCTATAGAAGAAACAAAAGAAAAGCCAACAAAAAAATCTAGTTTCAGTTGAATTTGCAGCAGTTTCGGGTAGTTATCGTTGTTATCAAGATTATTGCTGATCCAACTTCAATACATACTGCAAAATAGATGAAACATAATATGCGCACCCACCAAAAATCTTTTGGTATCTCTTAGAGGGGAAGACAATGCAAAAGTAAGTATAAAATTGAATTGGAGGAACAATTCATACTTAATAAAAACAGTTCTTCAGTTTCATAAACTCTTCCGACTACGGTAACAGTTCTCGGCCGCGTCTGTACGCGCTTTATGAACTCCTTTGTTGTACCTCAAATTTTCTAACTTGACAGAAAATCTAATGTTTTGGAGAAACACACCAGCAGGAGTCCCGGCTATTTATTCTCGTGATAGACGACATTGACACAAGTAACCCCGATCTATGGAAATACGTAGACGACACAACCATGGCAGGGCCGTAACCAGCGTCAGGCAGGGTTTTGCTACGGCCCTGCATGGCGGAGAATGTGGTCAAGACCAAAGCAAGTACAATCCAGAATGACGTGGATGAGCTAGTCGAGAAGTCCAAAGAAAATAAACTCCAACTGAATGAAACCAAATGTAAAGAACTAAGAATCTCCTTTGCCTAAAACAGTGTTGACCTTGCTCCAATTGTCCATTATGGGGAAGCAATCAACGTAGTGCACACCAACAAGCTGTTAGTCTTAAACAGCTCCGGTGATTTGCGGTGGAACGGTCATGTCTCCAAATCTCCGAATTTTCTCGGAAGTTCGCAAGTAGACTCTACTTCCTCAGGAAGTTAAAGACAGCTAACATCCCAACCAAAGACTTATTAACATTCTACATAACCTGTGTCAGACCAGTGGCAGAGTATGCTTTCCCGGTTTTTCACAATGCGCTCCCATCATACCTGCCAGCAAAACTGGAGAAACTTCAGAAAAGCGCAATGCGAGTTGTTTTTCCTTTTATGCATTACAAAGTAGCACTTTCGGCTGCTGACCTACCTAGCATGTATGAGCGCAGGGAAACCATTACAGCAAAGCTCTTTAATGATGTTATTTCAAACCCCAATCATAAGCTGCATAGCCTCCTCCCAACGAGAAACCAGTTCAAATACTCCTTAAGAAAGACAGAACATACCACCTTCCAGGAGCCAAAACAAACAGATTGAAAAACACTTTTGTATACAGTATTTGTAGGTAAATTTTAATTGAGTATAGTTTCCATAGTTTATCGTGTAATTTTAGTTATCCACTTCCTAAAGTCTTAATGTAATTCAGTTTTAGCTGGAATTTTAAAGCTCAATAAAATCTATCTATCTATCTATCTTGAAATAGGTAAATCAGGGTTCGTACGGGCCCTGGAAATCCTGGATAATTTTTGAAGCCCTGGAAATCCCTGGAAACCCTGGAAAAGCCATGGAAATTTTTTGTTTAAGCCCTGGAAAACCTCACAAAATTTTATTGAAAAAATAAATTCACGAAATGGTGCATTTTGTTGACTTCAGTACAAGTAACAACCGATATTGTAATTTTTCTTATCATTTCAAAACATCATTTTATGTTAGAAACCACTGTATAGTAGCGAAACAATGTACCCTTTGGAGCACATTCTTGTATTACAATGATTACATTTCCTTTTGAACGTTGTTTTAAACAAATCGTTGTGAACATTGTTTTCTTTCCGGGCTTCAATGGCCCTGGAAAAAGCCTGGAAAAAACGTAAAAAAGGCCCTGGAAAACCTTGGATTTTTGAATTTCTGAAGACGTACAAACCCTGGTAAATGAAAATAGCTATTATTTTGCAGACTGATTTCGTGCGCTGTGGATGGTCAGTTTTAGGTCCGTAAGTTGGATCTCCAGCTGTTGATCACTTCTCAAAACGTGATTGATTACATTCTTTTAAAAGAGCAAAGCCATATAATAAAAATCTTATTTGTTTCGTTTGCTAAGTCCGTACGGCAAATTATGGATCCTCGTCTTTTCCTTCCTTGTTTCCAAGAACTGCGCTCTTCGTGTATAACTTGCCATACAAACGTCACACTTGGCTACGGTATTCATGACATATACTGACAGCACAAACTTTTATTAAGATTAGAGGTTTTTAGACACTGATAATGCCAGTAGGCAGTAGTAAGTTGTCAATGTTATACGGTTGGAGAACAATAACAGATCTGTTTCTGCAAGAATTATTTATCAAAATTATCGCAAAAGAAACAGAAACAAATCTTGATTTTAACATTTTGATTAACAAATAAAGAGCATGTACATTTGTGTGTTCTTACCTGACACGCGTTTAACAATTGCCATGGCAAGTATGATCAGCAAAATCGCTCTTGTCATCTGTGATAAGAAAACGCAATATTATTATTAAGATAGAAGAATGAAATATACCGAAAGCAAAAATGATGACAATAAACTGTTGTTTCAAGGTTCGCGGTTATGCTCCAATATTATTTTGCAGAAATCACAAACACATCTTCTTAGGATCAGAAGCGCTAGTAAACCGGTTTAAACTTCTGAAATACTGAAGAATAAAGTTATGTTTAATATGTTAACACAATGTGCTAACAGTTCTTGAACTAGAAGGTTTTCAAGTAAATTGTCGGTATGGACCATATCATTTATATTCTATCATAAGATTAGCAACAATAATGAAAGCAAAAAAATTCTAGAGACGTAACAGAATGAAACAGTCTTTTTATATCTTAACTATTATTCTAAGAAATCAAAGTAAGCAGTGACAGAACCACTTTAAAAGCCACTTTTCACCGAGATTGAAGCGAAAAATTGTATTACACGCTTTTTTCTAATAAAGAACAAAATTTAAAATAACACCAAGGCTGAGATTTGCCCAAAAATTAAGAACAAGTTTAGAATAACTACCAAGCTAAAATTTCGATCAGAAAAGTTTAAGAAATTTGTTAAATGCTTGTGTACAGATTGAAACGGACATGTATACAATGACTTGTTAGAATTAGCTTGGTCATCGGGCGCTGGAAGAGTGATAAGCAAGATTGCTACGCTCGCTGTATTGACGGTTTCGTGGATTTTTTCCCGCTTACTAGTTCTGCTGAATGGAACATAAGCAACTATACGTTTAAATAGCGCTTTATGGGTTTGGGCGATTAAAGGCCTATTTACACTAGACGAAAAAGTGGAACGGATCGGATAAAGAATGGAACAGATCTGCTAAGTTTTCTAGTGTAAATCAAATTTTATCCGTACCATTCGTACCCGATCCGTTCCTGAAAAAGACCGCAACTGGTTGCGGTTCTTTTCAGGAACGGATCGGATAAAAATCGGGTTGCGAAACCACTTCTCGGTTTCCTTTCCCTCGTGTAAAGGCAAGAAGTGTTTTGGGGTACCGGTCCCGTCGAGCTTTTCGGAGCCAGCTGTGGTTTTGTACAGAGATGTTGTTACGGACCCCTCTCGATGATCTGTACCCGTTCCATATCATGTTTATGACGGACTCAAGTCCTATCCGTTTTATTGTGTAAACGGTGATTTTTTTGTGGTACGTACCGTGACCGATTTTATCTGATCCGTTCCACCTTTTTCATAGTGTAATGGGCTTAATCCACTGTTGGAAAATATAAAAAAATAAGAACAAATTGAGGCTGAAATCGCTAACAATTGTTTTGCAAGGTTGTGTTGAGCATCCGTCGATGAACAGCTGCTCGCTTGCAAATTCTCAGCACTGTGAAGCTGAAAAACACTCTTATCATACTGTAGTTGTAGGTAAATTTTATCTAAATATGGTTTTCATAGTTTATCGTGTAATTTTAGATACCCACTTCCTAATTTTTATTTTGTATTTTTTAAATATTACATCAGCTGTAAAGTTCAAATGTAATCCAACAACAACAACAAGACTTTATTTATACCTTAGGATTTAATACATAATAAATTGAAGAAAGAAGGATTTAGTTAACAAAAATAAAGGTAAGTGTCCAGTATTAGATTGCTGCAATTTTAAAGCTCAATAAAATCTATCTACCAAGCTTTTTTATTCGAGCCAATGCCTCGAAAGAAAATAGTAAAAGCACTTTGTTGGAGTTTAGTGTAACTGTTAGTTTGTTCAGTTTAAAACTGCTCGTTCGTTGTCTGCAGAAAACAAACTTTGTTAGCTGTGTACTTTATTTTGTTCGCCATACAAATCAAAGCAAAATCAAAATAGAACGTCAAATGAACCTACACTTAAACCATGCAAACAAAATAATAAAGCGAGTGAACGTTCAAGGAACCAAAAAACTGAAGAAACTCTGTTTGTGTATACTGTTTGCGTGTTTTAGTCTCTTCGAATAAAAATCTCGTTTCCATAAGGTTTGTTATTTGCCTTCCAAACTCATTTCTTTATCTAAGGTTTACATATTGAAAGAACCAACAGGAACAAGCTCGTCAATACAAGGCTCTCTTGTCATCCGGTCATTGCCGTTTGCATGTCTGTACAAATTCATGCATAAAACTTTGCCGAAGGTCAGCCATAGTTATGTTAAAATTTTTGTTGTTGAATTAAACCATTGTCAGAGTTTATTAACGGCCTACATGTAAACCAATGTTCTGAAATGGTCGCAGTCATATAATACTGAACTATTTGCGTGTATCACTATTTTGGTTATAGTTACTGCTCTCAGTTGTTAACCAGTTAGGACTAAAATCACAATCGGATTTGAAGTCTTCTTCTGCTTCAGTTATAAAAGAAATTTTTTGCTTTGATACTGCTTAATGTAACATTGTGTCTAATTATATTGACAGAAACGGTTACAGTGGCCAGTGAATTGTTTTACAGAATGTGTAAATTTACATATGAGTTCGCGTTTTGCCTCATAGTCTTAGACCTATCTGCCAAATAACGGAGCAACTTTCCAGATACAGTTTTGACCATAGTTTTAGCGCCGACGTCGTGTTCGGGGAAAAAAACAATTCAAACTTTGTTCATGAACACACGGTTTAATCTGAGTGAATTATCCACATCTAAAAGTGTTAATAATTGAGGGTACCAGCGAAGGTATGTTAACATTTTGTATAGAACGAACATAGTGTTTGTTACTTACCTTTCAAATGAAGATTATAATGCCAAGACCGAGGTAGTCTTTTGCGATTCGGACATAAGCTTTAAAGGTTAAGTGTAAGAGCAGGAAAGAACATGAAAACAAACTGAAATGGACAGCTAATTTCCTTAATTAGTTTTTCTATATCAAAATCTCATTTCAGATTATTCACTTTTTTAAGTGCATTGACACCACTGTTTAAGCAATACATTACTATATGCTAACAAGTTGGGTTTTTTTCTCTACAGAAGATAAAAACCTCAACTTAGTGTTATTGTTAAAAACTGCAAAATGTTTTGTGACATATAAGCAGTCGGTCTAGTATGTTACTAAACGGCAGTGTGATCGTTTTGTGGCAGATAAAGGAAGAATCGTTTGCAACCTTAATGAGCCTTTTTTTGTTTTGTTTTATCTGATATTTTTTGACATTTTCTTGTTGTTATTATTCGTCAATAGAAAACGAAAATTCCATTGCAAATTCCTTGTTATACATACTGGATTATATTCAAAGTTTGCAATGATAAACGTACACTTGAAGACTACTTTTGAAAAAACACTTTTTTTGCGTGGACGAGTAGGCGAAATTGGTTTGATCAACAAAAGTTGATATGGTGTGTTTTTCTCTTCTGGGATATGGTCTGAAGTTGACGTTTAGCCTTTCGTCGAAGCGTTGCTTTGTAAAATACTGGTTTCTAGCAAGATTTTATTATAGAGTCAATTAAAAAGTTGCTCCTAAGTGCTGATTTTAGTAGAGCTAGACAATTAAGCGCTATAACTCATGCACAACTATGAGATAACAACATGTTTGTACAGGGTAACCCATTGGTTCAGTTACAGCTTGTATCCAAATTTATAAGTTAGATCAAAATACTACTTATCCTTTACATGCTAAAACGGAGTTACTACAAGAATGTTGCTATAGAGATTGCTTCATAAGCAGCCACCCATTTCCTTCGTAGTGATTGCACAGAAAATTGGAAGTATTGCTTGTGAAACGTTGTAGGCACAACAGAAGAAAGTTCATGTGCAAAAGCGTTTATATCTAACTGCTTCTTTACAAACTTGGACTATGGCGACTGGCAGCAAAAAGAATAACAAAACTGGAGCTTGGAGTAAATACTGTACACTAACATTCAATTTCAAATTCCCTCCTTTCGATTGGTTGATTGACCTATGCGTCACTCTATAGAAAAAGGCTGTGAATAATTGTTTGCTCACGCGCAATAAAAGTATAGTTCAACCTACGGGCAGTCAACGGTTTTGTCCAGCAACACTACATTTGTGGCGGATGCGGAGGATTCAATAGGTTTTAACAGACTTTGCAATTCTATCGAAATAAATATATATATATATATTTATTTGCATTATGTCAGTGAAGCTTCGGTGTATGTTGCGTCGGGCCAAATGATCTTCAAGGCCCGTTTCTTTATATTTTCGGTAGGTTTTGATAAGTAAGTTGGGAGATTTGAGAAAGCAGCTGACGCATACTCTTTTATTTGCCTGATTAAAATACAATTCACACCGCCTTTTTCAGATTTGGCAAGACCACACTTGAAAAGCTGCCTCAAAATGCACAACTTCTTGTCACAACTACAACTGTTTACAGCTTCTGCTAAGAACATAAGAAAAGAGTGGGGAAAAAAATTTAAAAAGGTTTTTGTGTTATGTCATAACGGTCGCTAAAAATAAAATGATGAAGTACTAGAAAGGCTAAAAGTTTTTTAAAGTGTTAAAATTTTTTAAAAAATCCAAACGTTTTCAACTAAAAAGTCATCATCGTGGAATTAAGCGCAGTTCGCGGCGAGATTATTTAAATTTATAGCTCAAGTTATTCCCGCTGGGAATAGCTTTGCAATGTAACGTTTGACTTGTTTATAAAGTGATGTGTGTGGTTTTTTATGCCCTTTTTAGTCGAAAACGTTTAGATTTTTTAACAGTTTATCAAGCTTTTAGCCTTTACTTAATTTTTTGTATTATGTTGCAAAGTTGAACAAGCAAAATTTATTTTACAGAAAGTACAAGCGATGTCACCATACAAATAATGTCAAATGACGTGTTGTAATTGGATTACACGTACTAAAAGTATCATTGTTTCAAACGGTATCAATTTTTAGACTTGATATTAAAAGGAATTATGGCAGTGTTAGCCCAAAAATCAATGACAGATGCAATAAATAGGTGTTTCTTCAAGTTTATTTAATTCTTTTCAACAAACCAAGGGGTTGTTTTCAAATTCTAATTACTATAGCCGTGTCTATAGTTATTACGAACCCATTGTCAAGCTTTTACAACACAAGAGTCAACAGCAAAAAGATGTTGTCACCGCCGAGGAAGCGTGATTGTTAAA